>JAOEHY010052063.1:0-13447 GCA_025447955.1 Psilopsiagon aurifrons
GGGTGGTGTCTGTCGGGACGGGGGTGGCCGCGCTGGACCGGCCCACGGGGACGGTCTGACCCCGCCTCTGCCTCCCCCTGCCCCGGTCCGCTCAGCGAGGCGCGCGGCCCGCCCTTCTCCTGGTACAGCGACCCCGACCACCCCTCCCGTGGGGCTGCCCCGTCCGGGGTCCTCTGCGGGTTCCGCTCCACCGCGGCCCCCGCGCACCGCGTGCGCACACCAGGGACGGCGGCGGCGGAACGGCGCTACTGCGCAGGCGCGCTGCTCGTCCAGCGCAGTGCGTGCCACCGGTGGCGCAGGCAGAGGAAGGCGATGGCGTTTCTTGTTCCTGAAGGGAGCGAAGCGGAGGACGAGGGAAGAGTACAGCGTATAGCTGGTCATCAGAGACGTAAAGAGCATCCTTATCCATGGGCAGGGCCCTGCCGGCGGGAACACCAGGTCCTCTGGGCTCTCCACGTCTTTTAAAGTCGGAGATCAGGTAGATGTGCGAAGATGGGCCACTGAGCTGTGGGAGGACCCAAAGCAATATTGCTGGTACCGAACACCGCTGTGAGAGTCCATGGAATCAGCTCCAATCAATTCATTACACTCCAGTGAAGAAAGGTCCAGAAGATCATGGAAATCAGAAGTTTCTGAAGTGGGGAGAAGGGCCTTGCAGAATCACATTGCATTAGACACGTTAGCATCAACAGGGTTGTGCTAAAACCAGTTGCTGTGTTTATGTAGACCAAAGCAAAAGAACAGAAACAGATTTGGAGGAGATCTGGAAATGGACTAAATCTTTTTGCATGAGGAACAGAAAGAGGATACATCTTATGGGTGTCAGGAAGCCTGGCCCTGGCCAACCTCTTCATTCCTGACATACAGCATTCCTGACATAAGGTTAAGAAGCTGCTTGGTATTTTAATTATGATACTGTTAATTTTCAAGAGCATTTCTGTAATAATGCAGTTTATTGGGAAATAATGTAAAAGATGAGAGTTATCTAAAATTGAAATCAGATAAGTCAAAGGGGGTAATTGTTACCCAGCAATGGGGAATGCTTCATCCTCCATCACTAAATGCATCCAGGCCTTGTGTACACGGGGGACAACAGCACAGGTTGGTTCTTCAGTTCATCTACAGTGCTTGTCATTTTGTTGTCACATCCAGAGACCTTTTCCCCTGGAGGGGGCTGCGTGCTGTTGGGCAGGGCTCAGCAGGCCTGGGCCAGGCCCCAGCACACTGCAGGGTTTTGTGCGTCTCGAGATACAGCATAGTTTTTTCCAAATATTTTATTAGTTTTTCCAGGTTCTGCCCTTGTTCAGGGGTGAAGTTCCAAAACACTGGAGGTGCCTACTGTTGTAGGCACTTGTCCACACTATCCCACACATCCTGCCACTCATAAATATCCTGCTTTGTGGTAAATTTCTGCATGGTGATCCTGAATAGTTGTTTAAACAAAACCTGAAGCATGTGCCACAACATGTTGGTTCCTAGCAAAAGCACCGACCTGGTTTCAAGGGTTAAAATCTTTAAAATTCTCAAACGCTATTGTAATCAGCCTGGAGGAGAACGAATATGTCAGCAGGAAGGAAAGATGGAAGAAAGCTGTAGGAAAATGTCTCCCCCCGTGAACTCTCTCCGGAGAGGAAAGGCCAAAGGTGTAATTACAACTAGTTCCCAGTAGATGTCTCCCGAAGCACAGAGGCGATGACCGTGCTAAGTGCACAGGCGAGGTAGGTTTCACGACCCGCATTTCCATCGAGTCATAAACTATTGTTAGAAAGTATAACAAAGTCATAATCTTAGCCCGGGCCCCAGAGATAACAAACATCGTCTCAGGGACCACACGCTGCAAGTGAGGTATCACATATCCCAACTCTGAGAACAGGCACAGCAACTCTTAAGAGTAAATGAATCAACATTGTGTCCTGCGACACAATGCAATGAATGAGAATGTCATTATGAGAAGGATATTGTTACTTAGAAACTTATGATAATAATTTATCCACTGCCTTGTTTAATACACATTAAATCCTCTAAGTGACTTGCTATTTTGTTACATGTAGACTGTGCACACACACCAAAAATAATGTCTGGAGATGACTGGATACTGATGGTTCTCCTACAGTGATATTTACCCTTAGGTAATAATAAATACATGGCTTATTTACCAGTGAAGTTATATTCCAGCTTTTTTTTCAGTCATGAAGTTTACAGGGCTTGCATTAGCTTTCCACATAGAATTACGTGTTGATACTAATAAATGCTTTCTCCTTCTCACTTGATTTTCCCCAAAAGGGATGACAGAAATTAGTAGATTTGCACAAAATAAGAAAGGAGTTCTCAAATATAATAATCAGTCATTTAACTGTAAATCCACGAAGTGCTGCCAGGGAGGTACTCCTGCAGTTACAGCACTGCAACTTGAGTTCAAAAACTCCCCAAGGTACCCTCTATGAATAATATAATTCAGACAAACTAAGCTGTCCTGCTGCAGTTGACATCACTCCGAGAGTAATGGGAAATCAATTGAAGAAGTGTCAACTCAAGAAACAACAGAAAAAAGGGAAAACAATGCTCAGATTTGCCTCTAAAATGTTTCAGTCTGACTCAACAGTGACATGCAGGGACGATTTATAAAGACCCATATGAAATATACTTCGCTGTCATAATGTAATTATCAACTACTGACAACTCTCTGACCTCCTAATCTACATCTGGAAGCAGTAAAACACCCATTTGTGGTTTAGAAGAGTAGTTCTGGCATACAGACAATTCTACTGGGGTGTCAAACTACTGAACTGTTTTTAAAGAGATCAAATATTTTTTACTGGTGAAGGGGTTACAGGTAGGAAACAGCACAGAATAGACCAAGAAGTTGTATTTTGGAGCTGTACACACACACACACATACGTACACGCACACAATTTACAGCCTTCCATCATGGGAGCAGCAGATCTTGAGCTACATGCCACTGTGACACAACACAGGCATAATGAAAACTGAATGGAAATTCCCAAAATAATATAATTATGGCAGTAATTAAATCTAAAGATTAAAATTCATCTGTCACAGAACAGTGGCTTACGGTCCATTTACCACACATAAATTCCCCGACAAAGTTTTGTTCTGACACTGCTTTGGGCTCATCTGTTCATGCTTGTGCCAGCTTTTTTGCCTGACTGTACTTCAGAAATTCTGCTGGCATAATTACATAGCACTTATCAAGAGAAAGAGGGGTTTCTACTAGGACTGTTACATTCCCTTCACAAACAACATTAACTAGGCTGACAAAGGAATTCTTCTTGCTGTATAGTTGATTCTACGTTGGTCATTTTGTGCTGGCACAGCTCTTTTTTTTTCTACTCACTAAAGCAACTGACCTACACTGTCAAGTCTTATAGTACAGGCTTGGTCTGAGTCCTTTCCAATTCTCTAAAGCTATTTACAGAAAAAAAAATCCAAAGAAAAAAAGTCCCTTAAAAATCACCTCCTCCCAACAATCCTAAAAATTTGTGAGATCAATGTACCTAAAGAAAAAGCACCACTTTTTCTTCCCAAAAGTTGCTGCACTTCAAGGAACAGCATTCTTACAGTCAGTTATCGCCTAAAAAAGTGTTAAAATTCTTGAAATGGTTATTTTCAGAAATCCATCTTTTAAGTGCATGTTTTAACTGTATGACTGGGAGGAGATAAGCTGTTCTAGGAATAGGGTCACACTGCTAATAAACAATAGGAAAGGGTTATTAAAGGATTTATTGTGTTCATTAAATTTCACAAACTGCACAGAACAATGCTCTTTTTAGACACAATATTGTTTAATGTCCTTTGGGCACAGTGCAAAATCAAGAACAATGTGGATGTTGCCTGTTTGTTTCCCCACATTTTAATTAGACCACCACTGCTTTGAAAAGAGTGATGTTGCTGGTGCTACATCTGGTATTTCCAGAAAAAAGATTAAAGAACAAAACAACTGAAGAGAAAATGTTCCTTAAAAATAGTAATTAAAATAACAATAATATAAACATTGTCTACTAAATCTCAGACAGTTTCTGTATCCCTTGGTACATTCTATGTTTACTTAGCTAGGAACTACATTATGGAAAAGATTGAGTGCATAGCACAGAAAAGCAGAATTAGGAGACTGTAAACCCTTCGGTGAAAGAAGATACCTTTTTATTTGTCTGACAATTCCACATGTGCCAGCATAGTTATGTAACTACTAAGGACAATGCAGAAAACAAGAATTGTGCAAGCAAGTTTGGATTAAGCTAATACTTGTTAGAATGCCAGAAACATTTTTATGTTGATGCTATGGTTTTTACAGAATGCAAAATGCTTTTCTTATTTTTTCTTAATTTCTTAATGTAAGCACGTACATTTTGTGTTGGAAAAATCCTCTCCCACATGCTTCTATTTTAGTGACTTTGCAGATGGACAAAACTAAAACTAATCAGTGGTATAATGCCAACAGGAGTAATGGAGTTGCAGCAAAAACAAATGTGCATTAACACCTAGGAGTTAACACTAAGTGCTTGGCAGACACTGAAGTCTAACAGAAATGTTTCTTCTGATAATTGCAATCAAATTCTTTAGCCATTCAGTGTTTCTGGACTAGTTTTACAATTACTTTATTTCAGTTTCCCATGTACTGCACCAGAGTGCCAATATATGCTCTCTTTCAAGACAGGAGGGAAATTATAATTGTTTTAGCCATCCCTAATCCAGAATAAATCCCCCTGCAAATTGCCTGCTCTGGAATAAAAATACTGGCACAGAGTAATTTGGGAGTGATTAGTCCTATTTAGAAACAAGCTCACTATTTCATTCTCACAATTTAATAATGAAGTAATTATTTTCTGGAACAATGTTAGCATGTTAACTGGCTATAGAGGAACAGCTTTAAAAATTCCATGACATTGTTATTCTTGCTTCCTAACAATAACACCATTTTCCTTTAGTCATTAGCAAAACTAAAATCTTAACGGAGCTCTACTGGACAAAATGCTCCATCAACTGGACTTCTGGAGAACTAAGAAGGTTAAAATAAAGCACATGAAAATCCCACATGGAACTAGCTTTCTATTCCCACCTCCTCGAAGACAGATAGGTAACATGTAAAAGTTTCTAAATGAGAAGTCAGTGTTGTAAAACTCTTACCAGATATATAAGGCAGGAGGCCTGGACTAGAGATGTTACGGAATCCAACAGTGGATGTGGCAGATCTGGGCTTCTCCATGTCGGGAAGTCACTGCAATAAGAAAGTGTGTGAATAAACAGCATGTTACATGCCCTTCATTAACACCCTGTATTGATATTTCAGTGCTAAGTTCAACATCTTCATTATCTTACAACAACATTCTTTATTAACAGTCTAGAAAAATTATGAGGTACAGCTGAATTCTGTTTGACAAGGACTCACCTTAGAATCACAGAATTGTAGAATCACAGAATCATTTAGGTTGGAAAAGACGTTAAAGATCAAGTCCAACCATTAACCCAGCACTGCCAAGCCCACCACTAAACCGTGTCCCTAAACACAACTTCAGGGTTGGTGACTCCACCACTTCCCTGGGCAGCCTGTTCCATTGCCCAGTAACCCTTTTGGTGAAGAAATATACCATATATCCAATTTAAACCTTCCCTGGTGCAACTTGAGGCTGCTTCCTCTTTTCCCACCACTTGTTACAGAGAGAAGAGAGCAACCCTCACCTCACTACAACCTTCTGTCGGATGGGTGTAACACAGTGATAAGGTCTCCCCTGAGCCTCCTTTTTTCAGGCTCAACACCCCCAGTTCCCTCAGCCATTCCTCATCAGACTTGTTCTCCCAAGACCCTTCATCAGTTTCATTCCCTTCTTTGGAAGGGCTCCAGCACCTCCACGTCTTTCTTGTACTGAGGGGTCCAGAACTGAACACAGTATTCAAGGTGCAGCCTCACCACTGCTGAGTACAGGGGGACAGTCACTTCCCTGGTTCTGCTGGCCACACTGCTTCTGATACCTTGTGCATCTGTGTTAGTCTGTAAGCCCCATTTTAAATGGTAGCCATCTTTTTGCTTTTTTTTTACTTCTATGTCAAGCTACAAAACTGACAATTTGATGATATCCAGAATTGCAAATTCTCAGTTACTTGTCTCCTGCTAGAACAACGCTAGCTTACAGCCAGTCTCCTGAGGATCTGGCACTTAAAAGTTATCACTGTTGCACAGTCAGCTCAGCACCTCAGCCCCTGAGATTCTCAAATTTGTCTCAGGTCACAGGGAGCAAAAATATCCTGTTTCCATTTATCACTTCCAGAGAATCTCTGCGTCTTATGCTTGTAATATTTACTCTTCACATCCAGCAGATTTATAGGTGAAACAAATTTACTCTAATGAAACTGAAGGTTAATTTTCTAATCAAAATGTTGCTAATCAACATGAAAGCATAAGAACAGTTGAAGAGAGTTCTGGATTGTACTGAACAGGATTTATTTTTAGCTGCTTCAATATCTTAACTGATGTGATGCCTGCTCCCAACAATCCTTACACCTGGCTTTCAGATTTCCAAAACCATGCAATCTCTGCCTCTTTTGGAAATAGATTCCCTCCTGTCATTAACCTTTCCAGTCCCAACTCAGTCACTGTAATCATAATTAAAGTGATCTAATTTTTCCCTTCCTTTGATGCACATTCTTTGCTCAGCACATTCCTTCTACATTAAGCAGCCTTTCTGCTATTTACATTTTTGATTGTCATAAGGTTTATTAACTACGTCTAGATTCTTCACAACGTGCACACCTAAACCAATACCTTTGTTTATTTTGAGCTTCAATAGCAAAAAACCCACACATATAACAAACAGTTTTGATAAACTACTACCTAAACCACCCTTCCCCCAATACTTATCAGTTTATCAGCTCATGGTATCAGAACCACAGAAGGATGGGTACCTGTCAGAGCGAGTCCAGAGGAGGCCACGAAGATGCTTCGAGGTCTGGAGCACCTCTGCTCTGGAGACAGGCTGAAAGAGCTGGGTTTGTTCAGCCTGGAGAAGAGAGGGTTCTGGGGAGACCTTAGAGCAGCTTCCAGTGCCTAAAGGGGCTACAAGAGATGTGGAGAGGGACTTTTCATGATGGCCTGTAGGGACAGGACAAGGGGCAATGACTTTAAACTGTCAGAGGGGAGATTTAGATTAGACATTAGGAAAAAAATTCTTCACTATGAGTGTGGTGAAACATTGGCAGAGGCTGTGCAGAGAAGCTAGGGCTGCCCCATCTCTGGTGGTGTTAAAGGTCAGGCTGGACAGGGCTTGGAGCAACCTGGTCTTGTGGAAGGTGTCCCTGCCCATGGCAGGGGGATTGGAACTGGATGATCTTTAAGATCCGTTCCAAACCACACCATTCTGTGATTCTATGGAGAAATTCTAAGAAGTAAATGCAATGGCTGCGCATTCAAGGAGAGGCACCTTGAACAAGGAACTAGGTAGCACCCAACTTACAGCTTGTTTAAATCTGAACAGCAGGCTAACTAAGATGTATATACACAGCTGAGAACTCAGCCTCCAGATAAAGTCATTGAAAAAAGGAATGGCATTTGTGATAAAGACCTTTCAGTCTTTATTTTTGGAGATATATGAGCAGGAGAAAGAAACTTGTATGTTGTGTGCACATACAAAAGTGAGACACACATGACTACTTTGGAAAACAATGAGCTGGGTATATGAAGCATTTGAGAGGTAATGAGATAGACACAGAGGACTAGAAACTGATATTTTGGCATAAGGATCCATATATTCATTTTGCTATTTAAAATAAACCAATTAATTTTAACCCTTTCTGAATACTGCAATACGTGCCTTAACTGCTCCAAAAGAAAGGTTTTAACTCTAGATTGGAGACCTCAAAAAGAATTCAGCTGAGATGTATTCATTCACCAACCCACAATGAAATATGCTAAATTCCTTTGAGGATGCTCCTTTGCAAGCTTGGAGCAATTCTACAACTGGGCTGTGGAAGACAGTTTATGCTATGGTATTTGAATCTCTTTCAATCAATCAGATAGCTTAAAATACATTAATGTAAACCACAAATACAGCAATAATGTGAGTGTCCAGCAGAGGGGGAGTAACAGGTCAGAAACACCATTTGTAAATAGCAGCGTTAGAACAAACAAACCGTGAAAAGACTTTTCCAGGTCAAGATATCTTAGTTTGGATTATAGCTGGTCTTGTGCAAATATAAAAGCCTCTTTGTAATAAACTTATGCTTCCAGGAAAACCAGGAAAGCTTAGGACGGACTTGGCTCCTGAAAAAGCCATCATGCTGAAACATAGTGTGGTGTTTTTTTTTTCTCTAGTGCTCAGCTGCATCTCCACAGGCTACCTGGAAAGAGAATTTGCTAGAGTTTAAGAATACTAATTTATAATCTCCTGGCACCTAATCAAACTTAAAATAGTTCAGTACTTTCAGTTCTGTGTCAGGCCTCATGAATATTATGAAAGGTATTTAGAAAAATTCTCGCGTAGTTTCGCTTCAGGAGACGTGTATCACATGTACTTAGGTACAGCCTTAATCCAACTTTTCCACAAAAACTTCCTGGACTGATTGCACTTCACCTGCTTCTTCAAGGTAATGCTAAACTTGATGTCTAAATGTCTTCTGAGATTGGTTGTTCACATAAGTCTCATATAAAGAGCAATGCTTCTAGAATGGCACTTTCATAGCTGAGCAGTTTCTTGTATTTTTCTTTTCATAATTAGCCTTGTAACTGTTGTATTTTCTTCCTCCTAGGTAAATAACTTGTTCTTTTAGCTTTGTTTTTAAAGACTCACTCTGCCTTCAAAGCAATTCTAAATATCAGGCTACTCACCTAAGTGCATAACTAATGTACGTATTTGAATACCTTTAAATTTCAGGGCATGGTTCCCAGGCGTCAGTTAAAATTCAGCTTGCTGCCACATCAGAAAGGGAAGTTTCATTTCTTCCCTGCTCCTCTCAGTCTCAGCCAAACACTTCCCATTTTGCAGCAGTTTAGGAGCTTATCTGATCTCAAGGTAAACTGAGTCAATTCATTCGTAATCAAGGCCAGGTTGGACAGGGCTTTGAGCAACCTCCTCTAGTGAAGGTGTCCCTCCCCACGGCAGGGGGTTGGAACTGGATGAGTTTTAAAGTCCCTTCCAACCCAAAACATTCTGTTGAGTCTATGATTCCATGTAATTCAGCACCCTAAAACCATTCCCCTTCCCCCTCAGACTGCTGCTATTTTATGGAGTTTAATAAGCTTACCTGTTGGTGATGAGCTGTTAATTTTTTGAACATGTTAATGTGTTTGAAACCTTTCAGTGAAATACATCTTTCTTATTCTGCATCAGGTCACATAACTAAGCCATTGGTGTTTCATAGTTGTATCTGTTAGGGTGTAAAGTGCTTGTGAGAACCTTGGATGAAAGTTAGTACTGAAGTACCGAATACTATTCCTAATGTCATATGCAGGAGGACCTCCACTTCACTGCTATAGGACTGACTTTTCACAGGCTGCAAGCTACTTGTGAAGCTACCTTGAGATAGCTTAATATACGAATATGTTGCTCTCACTAAAAATGAAGTCTTGTTCCTCATTCTTGCTTTATACAAGCTCTGACATTTGTCAAACACCTCTTAAGGGTTGATTCATCTCAGTAACCCAGGAGGAAAAAGAAAGTGGATTGTTCTGTAGCTATATTTAATGCGATAGACTGACTCAGCAAAGGGTCTAACGAGAGCTAGAAGGCAGCAGGAGGACAGGTAGAACTGTGCACGGTCAGGTAGAACTGACAGGAGACAGTTTCTCTGCACCTCAGTCCCCACAGGTTAACCCTGAGGTGATCCACCCTCTTCTTTCCTAAGTAGTGCTTTGATAATTAAAGTCAATCATAATGTGATGATGAATTTATATGGGTGGTTTTTAATAGGAAAACCTTTTTAGTTTTATTAAATTAAGAGATAGTATATTTATTATAAACATTTTGGTGCAGAAGAGATTTAAACAAGAGAAGCTTTCCTAACACTATAAAACCTCAAGAGAACATAACCATTTACATTCCAGTAGGTATTTTGTGAGTAATTTATCATGATTCCACTTCAGTTTTGTTTTGAGTGCCAGCTGTTCCTAAGTGGAAATACAAACTACAAGCTCTGCTAAAAATTTAGTGTTTGCGTTTACACAATTTGTGGCAGCCTGCAGAACAGGTTTGTGCACTCTGAAGGACATCTGGCGTCTTCTGAAATTATTTGTGGACTAATTATTTATATCCTAGCAAGTATCTAGGGAGTAAATACCTGTCAAGGAAGAAGGAATGCTGGATAACACAAGTAATTTTTTCCCCTTGAAATGAGTGGTAACACACAGGTCTATACCTCTGATCAAACTCATGTTTGTGCCTACTCTCTGCACACACATCCCAAAAAAGTAAAAAATATTATCCCAACTGAGTATTAAGAGCTGGCAGAATGAAGCTCCATTTCAAAACCCTTCAGGAAGCGTTCTTAAGTGACACCAAAGTGTATGGAAGAATTGCTGCCTACATGTTCTGTGTGCCGGTAATCTTAAAGTAAGTCTTAATTGCTCTGGAAATCTACTACCTGCCTCCAGTTAAGCCTTTCCTGACTTGTAGGCTGTGTCAAGGCTCAAAGAAAAAATGAATGCGATACAGCATTGCAGTCATTATAAACCTGAGCTATTAAATGCTCATAATGCTGGTTAAAAGTGTAGAATAGCTATCCACTCTGTCAGCAGAATTCATGATGCTTGGTTTCCCCTGGTGTCTTATCTATTATTCAGCAGTAGTAACCCATGAGCTCCTTCGTTCCAAATCGTGTTACCTTGTTTCCATACTAAATGAAATGTATCAGATGCCTAGTGGTTAATAAATGTCACCTAATAGCAAAGGCTAGTATTAAAAAAAAAAAAAGAAATAAAATATCCCAAACAAACTAAAAACCTATATTGAGGCATTCTGATGTGTTCCTTATGATACTAGCTGCTTAGGAAACATATTTTTACTCATTCTTACTTATTTGTAGCTTTACTTCTATTCTTCCACTATTCTCCTGGTAAGAAGCGATCATATCCTATTCCTGCTCTATCCCAGCCCTCAGGGGGACTGCATATTATTATTTTTATTATGACTGCCACACACATCTGAGAAACTTACTTGTAACTGAACAAAATTCTAAATATTACGACAGTAACACAGGTTAATTTTATTTCCTTAATGGTACTGAACTTTGAACAGCAGAGGCCCTAGCAATGTTTCTTAAATCTGAGAAGGAACTCTGCACCAGAGAATGACCAGAGAGCGGCTTCCACAAGGTCTTTACAACTCGTTCTTTAGGCTCTGGTGAGCATAAGCTCTTGGTGAAGGTAAGCTCTTGGTGCTTCAAGGAGAATTCCACTAGCAGAGGTGAGTAGTCTTTCACTGTCAATACATTTTTTTTTCTTGCAGAATGAATTATCTGTGGTGTTGGTGGGGATATATATATATGTTTTTAGTTTACTTTAATAAATGCCATGTGCACTAGTGTTTTCTCTGAATGTGATCAGCTGGACACACATTTTTCCATTCATGCATGTGCATTTCCTGCCATGTGGAATTTCTTGCTTGTCAAGGGCGCACATGCTGCTGCTGCTGTGCAGCCAGAAACCATCGTGCTCTTGTGTCAGGATGACGTTACGCAAGTGCCACTTTGGGAGAGATTGTGTAGTTGTCCAACCAAAACTGCACTGGATTTTGTGCTGAATGGAGATCTCTACATTCCATTTCTAATCCCATGTGTTTTCAAAACAACTCTGTGACCTGCCTTTCAGTGTTCTAATGTAAATAAGCTGCAAATGACTCACACCTCACATGTGAGCACTCCAAGAAACTCCCTTCTCCCAAGTACTTGCTTCATTTAGTTAAAAACACTTTAACGCTGAGCCTTACAAGAAAGTGCTGCCACAGCCTCGTGCAGCCTACTAACCAAAATCTCCTGGTTTCCCCACTGTTCTTCTCCATCTCCTCCAAATATACTTAACTTCAATGATTTGGGGTTTGGTGGTTTCGGGTTTTTTAAAGGTCTAACAGTCTTACCAGTCAAGGGCCTCAGTACTTGACAAGCCCTACTGAATTTGGTTTAACTAGATTGTTTTAAAACTGGTAATAACCAAATCAAACTGTGCTGTAGAATCGCCAAAATTGGAACTTTTAACGCATCGTGACAACTTACAGCCGGACACAGGGAAATGTTCGCTCTCCCCTCATGTGAGACAAGTGTGATCACAGATCTTCCTTCGGAGGTGTGCTGCCTAAGCTCAGGTGCCATTGCTGCACCGTCACTGTGCCCCTATGCTTTCCAGGACTCGGTAGGTGCAGCTCTGCATAGATAAAAACTGGAACGCGCACGTCTTCCATGGCTGAGTCCTTACGGAGGCGGGAAAGCCCGCGGGGCGACACCCCCGCAGGGCCCACTCTCCTCAGCGCTCGCCGGCGCCCCTGGGAGCGCCCGGGACGGGCTCATCGCTGCCGGGAGGCAGCGTCCCCCGGCTGCTGCCCTTCCTCTTATCGTGTGGGGCGAGGGAACGGGGAGCAGCCCCTCGGCGAACTGCGCTTCCCAGAGACCTGCGGGACGCGACACAAGCGTCGCCTGAAGTAGCGCTGACGCCCGGCCTGCTGGGACGGGTAGTTCTTGTCCCGCCGCAGGCGTTCGCGCCAACTACATGTCCCGTCTCCCCCCGCCCAGACAGCGGAGGCGGAAGCCGCGGGCGCGCGCGAAGGCTGACAGGAATTGTAGTTCCTCCACGCGCCGAAAATGAAGGGAACTACAATTCCCGTCTCTCCCGGGAGGCGGGATGAGGCGGGCTCGCGCAAGGCACGATGGGTGCCGTAGTTCCGAGTGCCGCGCCCCGCCGTGCTGCGGGACAAGAGCAGGGGAGCTGAGAACTACCAAAATGGCGGCGGGCATGCCGAGGGGAGGGGGCTACGGGAGCCCCGGGAGGCCACACTGCGCTCGCGTCGGGGTGGTGGAGTACACGCGGAATCGCCGGAGCGAGTGCTGAGTCGGTGCCGCCGCCGGCTTCCCCCTCGCCCCGGACGCTGGGAGACGCTTCGGGGCCGCAGAGGCTTGTGGGGTAGCCACAAAATGGAGGCGAACGGGAGCGGCAGCGGGAGCAGCAGCGACTCGGCTCCCGACTGCTGGGATCAGACGGACATCGAGCCGGGCAGCGGCGCTGGCCCGGGGTCCGCCCCGCCGGCTGCGGAGGCCGAGGCCCAGCAGGAGCTGCTCGGGGCGGCCTTCAGCCGGCAGCTGAACGTCAACGCCAAACCCTTCGTGCCCAATGTCCATGCCGCCGAGTTCGTGCCGTCCTTCCTGAGGGGCGGCCCGGCGCCCGGGCTGCCGCCACCCTCACCCCCGCCCGGCCTGCCGCCGCCGCCGCCCCACGCTGGCGCAGAGGCCCGGGCCC
>JAOEHY010052063.1:13520-52050 GCA_025447955.1 Psilopsiagon aurifrons
GGTGCGGGCGGGGCTGCAGCGCTGGAGTGGGGCTTGGGGGGCCGAGGGGTGAACCGGCCCGGGGGTGGGAGAGAGGCCCGACCCAGGGGTTGGGGCCCCGGGTGCTAACGGCAGCAGGAGGGTCTCGCCAGTGAGGGGCGAGGGCAGGTGTGGATGGGGAGCCGCCGAGGAGAGCTTTTTGCAGGAGAGGGGCCTGTGGGGCATAGGTGAGGGGTTGGTTGCGGCGTCTGATACAGCCCTGAGAGCTGGGGGGCCTTGGGAGAGGGTCTGCAGGCTGCTGTATTACAGCTGGCCCGGCTGAGGGGCTCTGCGGGCTGTGCCCTGGGAGGCCAACCCATGGCACCGGGACTGTGCTATAGGAGTAGCAGGAACTGGTGTGGTCTGGCTGTCCGCGGATCCTGCGTATGTGTCTGTGGTATCTTTACTCGCAAAGGGTCGCCCACGGCGAGGGAGAAGCCATGCAGTTCTCTCCTTCCTAAAGCGCTAGAGAAGTTGTTGAAGATTTTGGTGGTGATAAATTTAGTGTTGCTGGGGAGAACAGCACTGCTTCAGCCACCAGTGGGTCAGACGTATCTTAAATGTCTTTTTGGAGATTACAGGAAGGAGGTTTGGGGTTGGTTTTTTTTCCAATATGATGCTGATAAACAATTAGTAGGTCAGAGAGGTTTGTCCAGCTGGCCTCCGTCAATGGAATAGCTTGAAATTTACCCTGCTTTTAATTTCAGAGGATCTTTGTGTACAAAGCCAGTGTTTATACTTGATTTACTTTGCATATTGGAAATAAAGGAGAGCTACTTTTGAATTTCCAGCTCCAAACTAAAGGTCCTTCCAAACATCAGACAATGCTTGTTAACTTTGGGGTAGTATTATAACGTCACTTCTGCAGCTAAGGAGTTTGAGGCCTGGTTGAGTATGATAGTTTAACAGCTTTCTATTTTCCTCCATAGCTTTCTGTATTCCTGTTGGTACAACAGAAAACAACCTAGTATTTCACGTGTTGATTCTAGTAATTTAATTTCACTAAAGTGACTGCTTGTTACATTATGGTTGTCATGATATCCTGTATTATTTATTGCATTCTGATTTAATATAATAATTAGTCTTTCCCTAATACATACGTTATCAGGTGTTAACAGCTAAAGTCTGTAACTTTCGTATATGAAGCTTTTTCATAGCAGAATATTAACTTTTTTTTTTTTGTTAGAGTAAATGTTAGATTATGATTTTTACCAGAAATTGTATCTCGTGCTATGCAGGCAGGACATGTGTTAAAATATACTTTCAAGAAGCCATGGGCAGACTCCCGGCTTTCATTTAGAATTAATGTATATGTTAAGGTTCATGGGTGTAAAGAGAGAGAGCTTGAGGCTGAGCTGAACTTGTGATGAACCTTTAAATAATCTTCAAAATCTGTTCCAATGTGGTTTTGAGCCATTGGAACCTGAATCCAAGGAAATTTATAACTATGTAACCTGTACTGTGATTGAAAACTTTCTTGGGGTTTTGAATATTACTAGAATAACTTTGTTTTTTCCTCCCTGGCTACTTTTATAAGATTTCTCTTCAGGCTTTACATATATATGTATATATTTAGGATTTAAACTACATTTCCTCACCTGCTCATTATATTTATTTCTTCATGATCTCCTTTTCTCCACTCTTTTGCTATTTCTGAGGCCTATGATAAGCTTTGTTTTTCCGGAGACTAGACTTTACTGGAAACTTCTTGATCATCTAGAATGATCAGGATAGCTTTTCTTTCTATCTTAGTTGCTGTGCGCATTTCCTACATACTGGTATAATCTACCTGGTTTGAATTCACCTTGCTGCTGCATCTTCTCCAAGGTTTAGAATTTTGAGGTTTTATAATTAGGTGGAAGTCCCTAAGATTAAGCAAACAAAAATGTGCAGCTAAAAAAAAAGAATTATATTTTTCTTACCTGGAATACTGTCCTTGTTATCTACCTTTCCAGGTCTGATGTACTTGGTTACAGTAAGTAATTGACAGCCTTGTCCTCGCAGGTGTTTGTATAGGGTGACAACTCCTTTCCTGGCCAGAAGAGCTAGGTGGAGCTTGCTCTGGAAATAAGTCAGAATAACATGTGGTTAGACAGTAGTGCTGAATAGGTTACTTTTCAGTAACCCAGTTTGCTTTTGCTCCCACAAGGAGTTAGGTGTTCTGTGACACTCATTCTTCATTACCTTGTGAGGAAAAAATATTTCCATTTTTCATATGTACAAATTCTGGTTCGTACTGAAAAGAATCTAAACTAAACTTGATTCTTAGGAAGGACCTAAAAAGCTGGGTGTCAGTTTGAGGACTTAAGGCACTTAAAGTTAAGTTCTAGTAACGCTTTTCTTCTTGGAACTTTCCCTGGGTGAGGTTTTGTTTGAATCCTAATTCCTTATTAATTCAAAGGGTGTTGCAGGTTGAGATAAATGTGTAGTAGCAGCATGGCATATAGAAAAATTGCACAGCACTGATCTCCAGTGTGTGGCTGTAGTGGGTAAGAGTGTTCCCTTTTATGCAGACTTCATGTTTTTAGTAATTGATATAAAATTCCTGTCACTTGTGTTTAGACCACTGAAATAAAGCTCACAGAAGCCGTGAAGGGAACAAGAAGTTAACTTCCTAAAACTAGGGAAGTGCCAAGACCTGCATTCCAAGTAATTTGAAACTTCTGTTTTATGTGTACTTTCTTTTGATTTCAAATTGTTTATTAGGGAGAATATTTGACCAATGTTTACCACTAATATAATTCTTGCTTGCAGATAGCTTTGTGATGGAATTAGTTTGTAATTAAATTATCATTTGATTATGTGTAAGAAGCATATGTTATTTAAATTCTTGAATCTAAGGAACAGATTAAAACCAGTATGTTCTCAACATTACAGCTGCAAGGACTTGCTTTTATCAAATTATGTCCAAGTCAAACTCATTTGTGTGAAAATTTTCCTTGTTGGATTCTATTGGTCATGTGAAATAGAGACATCTCAATTTTCTGTCTGCAACAGACTTTGCTGTAGCACAGCCTCTTCCAGTGAGCATGGTGTGTCAACAAGTTGTGCTTCTAGGAAAGCTTACTGTAGGTAGTTGCCGGACTAGCAAATCTGACTCAAGATAAGGTGTGATAGTCAGAATGACAGCAGGTTGTGTTAAGGCCTCTAAGTGTTCTTAGTCAAGCTGCACCTTGTAGCTTCACTGTTCTGTAGCATCTATGACTTATTTTTGTGCTATGGATTATTAATTTTGTAAGTGCATATAAAATGTAATTACATTTGGGTGGCTTTTGGATGGGTTTTTGTTTCTGTACCAAGGCATAGGACAGAAGTGTAAGGAAATAGCTAAAACCTGCTCCCTCCTGCCCCTGCCTGATTAATAAGAATTCTACTGTGGAAGTTTTGGTTGGATCTCAGGGATGAGAGGAGTGAAGGATTTCTGAAACAGCAGCGTCAGCCTGCATTCTTGTGGTTCAGTTTTTGTCATAGTTCTAGAATATTCACGGGATTATTGGTAAAATTGATCACAGCTTCCTTGTATGGGCTTTACCATATTTTATTTTGGATTGTCTTCTTTTTAGAAAAAAAAAGAAGTAATTTGCTGATGGCTTTGGAGCAGGAGACTGAGCTAGATAACTTCCAACCTGAATTGTTCAATGATTTGAAGTATGCAGTGGTGGTGGTAAGAACAAAGCGTTGTTAGCACAAAAAGAACAAAAAGTGCGTGACACATAGCAGTATAGAGACGGATAGTGTTTATCCTTTTGGTGGTATTAGTGCTACTGCTTCGTTCACTAGCTCTCTTGACCAAGTAAATTTCTGAACATATTAGTTAAGGACTACAGTTTTGACAACTTGCACCTACTATCTTGAGCTAAGCAAGCATCTGGCTTAAGATTCAGTGCCCTTTTGGATTGCTTCACTCCCTAAATATTCCCACCTGCCTGCAGTAGTCACTTTTTAAAATAGTTATGTTAAAGCAGCTGCACATCCTCAGCCTTTAAATGCTGTAAGTAAGTGGATAAACCATTTATCTTTCCGGTTTTCCTGGCTGTCATTTTCTCGACTTTATAGCTACCTGGGACATCCGCATCATCCTCCCCACCTCTCCCTGGCATCAGAATCAAAAGGAGGAGTTTCAATATCTTCTGCTTCAGTTCTGAAGCCTATAATTTGCAGAGTAGGATGATGAATTGTCTGTATCATCACATTCCCCAAAACTGGTCACCCTTCTTTGCAGACTGTATTTAAAGACTCTGCAACAGTTCATTCCTCAAGGTATGTCACTTTGCATGTGAACTTGCTAAGAAAGGCTTGTTTGTCTCAAACTAGTAGTCCACCGTTCAAGAAGCTATCCCATCACATGGTTTACTTATATGAATGTTTGGATAGCCATGTGCTGGTGATTTTCTCACAAGTGGGGTGTTGGTAACGCTATTGTTAAGACTTCGTGACTAAACATGAACGACTTATGTGACAGCAGATCGGTGTCATGAATACCAGTATATGGTATAAATTCTTCTTATAAAAAAACCTCTCGAGTCATCACTTGACTGTCTAGAGCAGTGTTGTTCTGTGTCAGCTCCTCTAGGCAGGTGAGCTGCACACAGTCTCCTTTGAAAGTCAGTGCAGAGAAAGGCTGTATTTCTTGGCACCGACTTGCTGGATGATCAGATACAATAAACGTGTGTGATGCAGTCAAGGTGCCAGCGTGTTACACAGATGTCCTTTGTCTACATCTGAACTGTCCCCAGGAAGGCAGCCAGGATTGTGTTGCTCCTGTTAGAATAATTCATCACTCTTGTGGCCTTTGTATGACTCCAATAAAAGGTGGACTGGCTGTGGAGTTGATGAACTATCCTGGAGTCTGCATGCAGTCTGCTGACCGTGTGTTTGGGATACTGGTTTAATGTATTTGAAAGCACAAAGTTACCTCAAAACTTGATTGCTGTCTCAAAATTAACACAAAAAGGATTTGGGATAATTCTTGAATTCTGTTATCAATCTGGTTTTACAATTCTGCTTTCAGAATTTGGGGATTTCTCTCCCGTTCTGTGATGACAAGGGAAGCAGCTGATTGTTTGAAGCAAAGATAGAAAGATTATCTTGGGGGTTTATTATAAACAAATCAGTCAAAACTTAATCAGTGAAATTTATGACTGTGTTTTGAAGAGATCTGTATGAAAGTGATCCTGAATTTCAGTACAAAAGTTAGTTTAGGACAGGTGATGCAATACCATAAATGCATTCTCTAGAATTGTTTGAGAATTTATGTGTAAATTTTACACTTAGATGTAAATGTTAAGATCCTGAAATCTATGCTAGAAAATCTATGGGGTGCTTAGGTTTGTTGAGTTTTATTTTGTTTGTGTTAAGTGCTAATTCTACTGGGTTATGAGAGATCTTAGAGAGTGGAATCCTTAACTATTCTAATGCAGAGCTTCATGTTTTGACTGTTGGTCTCAAAAACAGATTTATCAACTGAGCATAAATACTTGGCCTTAAGGAAGAGGTTTTTTTTATTATATTCCCTGAAAATCCCCATAAGCTTTCTTAGACTTATTTGTGAAGAGGCATGTCTGGTTTAGATAAGATAAACTTAAGGTGTGTCCTCAATGGGGAAGGAAGAAGATGGGTCTTTTACTAAACTAACATGTAGTGAAATCCTATGAGTACCAAGCAAGGGCTGATTTTTTTTCATGAATTTTCCAAAGTTATGTTGAAACTGTTAAAGCTGCTTTTACATTGGTGCATTTCAGAAACCGGGCATACACCCCTGTGCCCACTGGTGAAGTTGGGGCACAGGCTGTGAAACAGAGCAAAGACAAGAAGAAACTAATTTGGGGTTTAAGTTAACTTTAAAAACATCTGCCTTTATTATGGTGAACTCATAAACACTCTTTCTTTCTCTATATTTTAAAATATTAAGTATGAAATACTTTGTTTAGCTTTAGGACCTGTGCTTAAAGTAATTTTTTTGTGTGTGTCTATTTTTTTTTTTGTAAGCTAAGAATCTCTTAGGTTTTTTTAATTCTGATTCTCATGTTCCATGTGTTTGATCCACATCTTTGTTTCTACTTTTGTATTCTTTATTTTTTAATTCAAGCTTTCATTTGAAAGGGTGGGGGTGGGAAACGTCTGTTATATAATTCATAAAAACTGTTGAGACTATGGGACTATTGTGCAAATACGTACCGAACTCTGTTATTCAAATCTCACATATGTAAAGGTGATGGGGATCCTGAGGTTAGTGTCATGTATTTCTTCACTCTTCAGCCTCCCAAGAATTCCTGTGAAGGAACTTGTTGTTCCTCCAGTGCAGGCATCAACAAAGTCACTATACAGGTCATTTAAGTTTTATAGATAAGACACTTCTTTCAAGCTAAATTCGCCTCTTTTTTTAAATTTAATCTCTCTGCGCTGTTGTGCAGAGCTTCATTAACCCCCGTAGTCCACCTGAGTTGTCAGGTCCCAGTACTGGTTCTTAGTGCAGCGGCAGAGGGGGCTGGGAGCTGTGAGTGCTGCCATGCATAGCAGCAAATGTCAGCCCCTCATCAATTCCATGAAGACATTTGCATTGTGGCTCCGGTAACTGCTTCTGAGGAGTTACCAGTGAACCTCTGAGCAGTCTCTGCTTGCGTGGAGACGTCTCTTGGCTTATTCTGGGATCCAGCTAATACTGCAGTAAAGGTGGGAGTTGTCATTACTACTTAGCACTTGAGTTTGACTTTAATACTGTATTTTAACTACCATTCTTTCAATATGGATTCCTAGTTTGCTAGCTCTACCTGCTCTATGTATAAAAATCCTATTTTGTTCTAAGAGACATGTAATTACATAGCAATATTATATTTTTTCTGTGCAAGCATTCTAAATTGTTAACGCTGAGTAGTTCTTGGCTTATACTGTTTTAACACAACATTTTCAAGAGAGTAATTGCCATGTTTTTAAAGCTGTGTAATTTTTGACTATTGAGAGTGTGGATACCCCTCCAGTGAATTTTGTACCAAAATCAAGACCAAAATTATTTTTACCTTATTCAGACAAGACTCAGAATTACATAATACCCTTGTCTGATGGTGTGCCAGTAGATAAATGCATGAGGTGTATCCACTTTTCCCTTTGGTATTGACAACAAAGATATTCCAGAAAATGTCCTAAGGCTCTGATGTTCAAGAGGACTAAAGATAATCCGTTCACCTCATCTAATATAGCGAATAAGATTACAACAGCAGTTCTGAATTTACAGATTGAGGAGAGATGGAGTATGGAAGATGCAATGTAAAACGTAATTGCTGTTTATTGTGTGTAAATCCAAGAATTTGAAATGTTGCTTTGAGATGTGGGATCATTAGAGATATATTCTGACTTTTAAAACCTAATTTCGTACAAACTATATTTTTGAATCCCACTCATCTGACCAGATTCCTATTGGAATGATTTTCACAGATAAGCATCAAGCTGAGCTTGACATGTGTTACAGATTGTATTGGTTTTGGCTGGGATAGCGTTAGTTTTCTTTCTAGTAGCTGGTGCAGTGCTGTGTTTTAGCTGTAGTCTGAGAATAATGCTGATAATACGCAGATGTTTTAGTTGTTGCTCAGTAGCGCTTACCCTGGTGAAGGACTTTTCAGTCTCATGCTCTGCAAGGGAGAAGGGGCATGGGGAACTGGGAGGGAGGAGGGACAGGACAGCCGACCTAAGCTGGCCAGAGGGGTATTCCATACTCCAGCATGTCTTGCTCAGGATATAACGTGGGTTTGGGGGGGAGTTAGCCAGAAAGGATGGATCACTGCTTAGGACAGGCTGGATATGTGTCAGTGGGTAGTGAGCAATTGTGTTGTTCAGGTTTTTATTTTTGTTGTTCCCTATTATTAAAAGTATTGTTATTGTTAGTATTATTTGTATTATTTTCTTATATTTTACTTAATGTTAATTATTAAACTGTTCTTATCTCAACCCACGGGTTTCACATTCCTCTGATTCTCCTCCCCATCCCACTGGGGAGTGGAGAGCAAGCAGCTGCGTGGTGCTGAGTTACCACCTGGATTTAAACCATGAGAGTCCTTTTTGGTGCCCAACATGAGGCACGCAGGGTTGAGATAACAAAGGACCTGACTGGAGCATGTTAAACAAAGTTTGTTGTTAGCATTCATTGTATTTGTTTAATAGTCACAGGCCACAATGTTGCCTCGTTTGTTCTCAGAATGGTTCGCTAGGTGATGTTGTTCTTGTCATATGTGCTCCCTGTGGTGATGTTCATCCGTGGGGCTTGGACTCAGGTTATAATGTTGTTCGCTGTAGTGCTGTGTTATGCTGGTCGTGAGTCTAATCTGGTGTGTGCGCTCAGTATTGTCTTCCTCTTTGTCCCTCGGGAGCCATCTGTTGGGCGCCATTAACAATTACACCTTTGGCTGGGAGAGCCAACCAGTAGCAGACATACCTTCCCTACAGCTTCTGTCCTTGCTTTTCGTCTTTTTTCCATCCTTTCTTTTCCACCTCCTTTCTTCCAATATCTTCATTCTCCTACGGGATATTTACAGTAGTATCTGAGAGTTTTAAAGATTCTGAATATTCTTTAGAGACTCTTGAAACTAGCCTGGTTCTTTACTCGTAACCAGCATGGTTTTGAATGTTTCAAAACAGATCTTGCTTTGAGTTTAACAGCAGTATTTGGCTACTCCAGCCCCCGTTGTTTCGGTTTTCTGCTCAATGCTGATGTGAGATGGAGGTGCAGTAGCACAGTCTGTATCCTGTAAGGTGAAAGTGGTAGAACCTTTCCATGCAGTTGTGATACCATACATGTTTCTTTGGCTACAGTGAAGCTGGTTTTTAAACACCAGTTAGATACTAACAGTTAAAGTAGCCAGCATGCCCAGAAAGGATAGGCAGGTAAAATACTATGTATAGAAATACTACTTCCTTTAAAACTTGCTTTAAGTGTATCCTTCCCTGTTGGGGGGAAAAAAGATATGGAACTGGTTTTAGAACTGGTATGTTATTTTCACAACTTTCAGACAGTGTTCTTTAGAAGTATTTGTGCTTGGAGGTTATATTTAGAGCTGGTTTTGGGGAGAGTGGTGGTGTTCTTAAATGCACTTCTTGCAATAAAGTTGAGAGATGGTCTTTTGTGACGAAGCATGGAAATTGGTTACATCAGGATATTTTAAAAGTTAAACCTTTCTCTCTGTAGGTGCATCTGTAGAGACTTCTCCAGAGGAGCAGACAACCTCTTGTGAAGGTAATTGGGTTTGTGTTTTGATGGTACACAGCACAGCTCCATTACACATGACTTCAAAAAAATATTGCAAAGAATATTCTTTTTTCTTTCTTCTTTTTTCCTTTTTTTTTTTTTTTTTCTTTTTAAATTAATCTCTATGAATCATTTCCAGTCTTCGTTCTCTTCACCCTCACACTACTATTGCAAGGCAGTGTGGTTATCTGTGGCTATTTACAGCTTGATAGCCAGTCAAGCAAGGCACATAAAGGCCAAGTGGTTTATTGAAGGTCATAAAGCTGCATGAAGCAGAATCTAAAAAATGGAATCTTTATATTAAATAGCATTGGCAGATGCCCAAATGCATGGTAAATATGTGTCCTTAATGACACCTTTTATTTCCCCCTAGGTTCAAATGCTGCTGTTAACATGGAAATTTCAGAATCTGTTGGTAAGATGAGAGTTGGTCCATTTTACTGATAGTACTATAAAATACTACTAGAGTGCTTTTGCTGAGGCATTGCAAACAAAATGGAAGAATAACTTATTGAGCCTTTGCATTTTTGGTACTTACTAATTTTCATTGTGCCTTTAGATTAGGAAAGAGGTGACTGAACACTCATGTGCATTGACAGGTGCAATTGGATTACTTCACTGAAAAAGCATCAGTGCTTTACTTAAAATTAATTTTATATTACAAAATAGTCCCATTGCTATATATGAAACAATGATTTAAAAAATGTTGTAGTGATCTGTAACAGCAATCAGGACATGGAAATTGTATCTTCCTCCTTGTATTTGTATGGCTTTTGAGGGAACTTAAACCATTATCCGTCTTCTTTTCTTCCTAACTATACAGTAGCATGTGTGTGTGGATTCAGACCAGTGTGATAGTATGAGGGGATCTTCAGATTTCTTTTTTTATTCTTGTAAAATTGTTGCCTTTTTAAAACAGAAGTGTCTTGATCCCTCTGAATCATAGTTTGCTGATGTCAACACACATGCTAGTTTGAAAGCTCACAGTAATATTTTCAGAAATGAGCAGCAGTTGCCCATTTTTGTATAGAAACACATTAACAGACTAGATCATTGAAGTCATTTGATTGCATCTTTGGGATTGGGGCTTTTCTCTATAGTCATTGCTTTTAATTTCAGTATCCCAATATATCTAACTGGTTAATTTTTAGTGGAAAATGGGGAGACGGAAATGTCCCCAGAAGAGTCATGGGACCACAAAGAAGAAACAAGTGAAGCAGAGCTAGGAAGTGGTCCCACAGGGGAGGCAGGGCCTTCTGAAGAAAGTGCTCAGGAAATGATGGAAGAGGAAGAGGAAATACCAAAACCGAAATCTGTTGTAGCACCACCAGGTGCTCCTAAAAAGGAGCACGTAAATGTAGTATTCATTGGGCACGTAGGTAAGTTTTAAGTGAATGGGAAGTAATTGGATCTTTGTATTGTGTATTACCTAGAACTCTGAGGATTAGAAATTAATCCTGCTTTTTGTAGGGATGTACATATTCACCATGTCTTGAGGTTAATAGGAACATTCATTCTAATGAAGCTGTTCTGGAAAAATGAAGAAACTTAAAGGAGGTCTTTCAGGGATAGAGTGCCTGTGTTCTCTGGGTTGCAGTAGTGTCTGTGTTCGTCATTTCTCAAATACCTGCTCTCTTGAGTGCTTAAGTGACATATCTGTGATTCTGATCCAAAATCAGAAAGCAGTGCTCCTTTTCTCCTTGTTTTAAATATTTTCAGAGGGTTCTTGTTAATTGTTATTAAATTCCAAATTTATTATTTAAAATATTAAATACTGTACAGATATAAAATAGTTGAACGTAGTAGATGAACATAATTCAGAGTTAAAAGAAGCATTTATAGCAAAACATCCCAATTGAATAGTTTCAACAGACTTCAGAAAAATCTGAAGTGCTGTCAAAAGTACAGAAAAATTATTGAATCATGAGGTTTACATTGAATTCTGTATCTGTGTATAGTCTCTTATCACCTGAAGAGTACTTTAACTTAGTCCTCAGGTAATTCAGAATGGAGTCAGAGGGAGTACAGAGGTAGTGAGAAGAGGTAATGTCTCAGTATTGATGCGCAGCCTACAGAAGTTAGGGACAAGGAAAAAAGGAAGCAGAGAGAGGGATTTTGCAAGAACTTCCCACACCCTTCACTCACACTTTTGCTGGATCACTGCTTGTTGGGTTTCTTTTTTTTGTTATGGATAATTCCAAGTTTATGTGTATGAAACCGGATTGTTCAAAATTCAGTGTAATTGAATGAACAGTGAATACCTATGAAAACAACGGAAGCTGAGAGATGACTCAAAAAACTTAGATTGCAATTAAATATCTTTAAATAAATTAGATGACCTGGTTCATAATTTGTTTGGTTTTTTTTCCTAGGATTTTCTTTTTAATTATTAATGACTTAATTCTTTTAAAATGTTTTTTTGTTTTAGATGCTGGCAAGTCAACTATTGGAGGACAAATAATGTAAGGCAACTTAAGTTTTTAGGATTTGCTGTTCCTTCTTGTGAATTAAAAATACATTAAGTAAAATGAGTAATATTTTCTTCATGGCTTTAATCAGCATCGATTAATATTTTTTATGATAAAATGTTACTCTTCCTGTCAACTTTGTTACTTATTGCCCTTGGAATTTCTTAATTCCAGCAGATCTGATCTAACCACTGTAGGAGTTTCACTTAATGCAAACAACTGTGCAAAGGCATACATTATTAAATTAAAAAAACCCTTGAATCCCTTTCTTAGAACATGGCTGTGTTTTAATTTATTTTAATATGCTATGCTCCGTGAAACTGCTTTATACCCTTTGTTAAGCTTTGCCTTTTTTGTGAAGATTAACAAAACCCTGAATATCCTTTTTCCCTGCTGCTGATGCGGTCAGGCATAATTTGATTTCAAACTACGAAATTATAACAGTCAATCTGTAAGTTTATTTTAGAAACAGTATCCATAGTCTGTAATATGGTTGAGACAAAAGTAAATAAATGCACCTAGGTCTAACAGTTTATAAAAAGCCAAGAAATGGAAAGCTGTACATGAATAAATGCTCTCCTGCTGATGCAAAGCATTGCTATATTTTAAAAATAATGTTCTCAGCAAAAGTGGGAGGTCTTTGTCTTGGTATTTTCATCTTGTTTTGTTTTGACCAAACTGGAATTTTGGAATTGTCATGCCACATTTAACCTTGTAGCTCACACTACAGCAAATCAGCATTTAGTATCTGATGGGTCTGAGTGTTATCCTTGTACGAGGAGATGCTTATTCTTAACACTCCCACCAATGTGCCATATTCCTAAAGCTTTATGTGGTCTTTCATTTCTGCAGTATATGCCTTTGTTGTAAGGGTGGGAGGAAATTGGGTGCCTCTACCAACTTTGTTATTAACTCTTTATTTACTCTTACCATACTTAAACTAAGTAGATTACTGTAATTAGAAGATTAAGTAGAAATAACTGAGGGAAAAATATAGAAGTTTTAATATAATAAAACTGTACACTACTCAACTGCTTTTCATAACTGAAAGAGCTCTCTTAAATATCAGTTTCATTGCTCTATCTGAAGAGAATGAAAACAAAAATATTTGTGTATGAAGAATCTGCTGTCTCAATTTTTACTTAATTTTTAAATACTGGATTAGTCTCAGAAATGGGCTTAACAGATATAGTTCCTTTTCAAAACTTGTCTCTGTAGAACATTTTACAGTTAGGCTTAGAAAAAGACTTCCCTCATACTTTTGGTGAAGTGGTACTTGTATAATCTTTACATATCAGATAATGATGTGGTTTATGTGGAGAGAAAATTCCACTGCTGCTTGCCTCTGGCTATTCCATATTTCAAAATAATCTGTGGGTATTGTACAAATATTTAACTATTTGGAACTGTGATTCTACTTTATATGAAACTTCACCTTTTTCCCTTCCCCTTCTTAGGTATTTGACAGGAATGGTTGACAAAAGAACACTTGAAAAATATGAAAGAGAAGCTAAAGAAAAAAACAGAGAAACATGGTAAGAACTTTCTGAAGGAATGCAGCACTGTCTTTTTTGCTGGAATGAGTTTTGAGTGTGTATGTGGGGAATCTCTTGTTTTCCTCCAGTACTACTTTAACTAAAACTGCATGAAATAGTGAGATTCACGTCTGAACAGGTTTTGCTGTTCCAGCTTTGGAAAACTTAGTTGGAAAAAACAGATACAAGACAGAAACTTTTCCTGGAAAGTCCTGGGGTTATTCTGTCTGTATGTCTTTCACCTGCAGAAAGCAGAGAGATATCTAAGGGACAGGGATTAAAGCTGTCAGTTTGGCCGACACGAGGAGAGAGCAAGTAAATAGTTTTGGCTGTCGCCTTATTTTTCAATGAACAAAGATAGGATCTGCAGTTCTTAGGGTTCCTCCAGGCAAGATGACGCTGCTGTCATGTTTGGATATTTCTGTGGGCCTCTTGTTTGGTTTGGATTTTGTTATTGTCTTTTAGGTTTGGGGTTTGTGTTGTGTACAGCCATTTTTCTCCTTCAAACAGCTCCTGGAAAGTTGATCTTCCTTTCAGAACCTTTCCATTTTTGGCTGTGGTGGAGGAAAACAGGTTCATAGGGCTCTGGAAAAGAAGCAGCTAAAGACTTCCCTAGGGGTAGAACAGCAGT
Source organism: Psilopsiagon aurifrons (assembly GCA_025447955.1). Taxonomy (NCBI): domain Eukaryota; kingdom Metazoa; phylum Chordata; class Aves; order Psittaciformes; family Psittacidae; genus Psilopsiagon; species Psilopsiagon aurifrons. The sequence continues at coordinate 27,408 of JAOEHY010052063.1, forward strand.
CATGCATTCAGTTCAGGGCAGTGCTCATCCCTTAATTGTATTATGTGTGGTGGGGGATGGGAAGGGTGATGAGCATCATCCCCCTGTTGGGAGATGGCAATTCTAATAAATATTTCAGGTCCCTCTGTCAAAAACCCTGGATGGCTGGAAAAACAGATTTTCTCTCCCCCTCCTCATTTAGAGGATGAGTTGCAGGAGGTGCCTCCTTGAATGCTATTTTTATTCTTTAAAATATGTCTTGATATACAACAGAAAGTATGACATACCTCTGTGTCTTTATGAAAGGTCTTGTATGTGAAGGGAGCTGGCACTGGCACTACAGCTCACTATATATACACAAAACACTGAATAAAATGTCACTGTTGATCTTGGAGGCGCATAAGTTCAGTAATGATGAGGTGGTTAAAATAGTTGAGCAGAAAAGACATTTTACGATGAACAAATACATAAATTTAGTAAAAAATAATAAAAAAATAGAATGTTTGTGTTTTGTTTTTTTTTTCTTTTTTAGGTACCTTTCATGGGCCTTAGACACAAACCAAGAAGAACGAGACAAAGGTAAAACAGTAGAAGTGGGTCGTGCCTATTTTGAAACTGAGAAGAAACACTTCACTATTCTAGATGCTCCTGGACATAAGAGCTTTGTTCCAAATATGATTGGTGGGGCTTCGCAAGCCGATCTTGCTGTGTTGGTAAGGCTAAACCAGATTCTTTTCTATTAGATATACTGTGGAATTAAGCTTTTGATTATTTTTTTTGTTTTGGTTGTTTACAGTAGTCAGAATTTTCAACTCTGAAGTCTACCAGGTTGTGAACGGATTTTAGAGTAACTTCACAGCTTCATAGAATTGTCCACGGGTGTCATGTGGCTTTACATACATATATGTGTATATATATATATATATATATATATATATATATTTCACAATGCAGAAACTAATGTGTAGTATTGAGGATATACCAGTCAGTGTATTTGGAAAACTACCCAAAGTAATGTTTGGATAAGGCAGGATTACCCATTGCTGATCATTTCATTGTGACATTAAAATGTGTGTTTCTAATAGGTTATTTCTGCAAGAAAAGGAGAGTTTGAAACTGGATTTGAGAAAGGTGGACAAACAAGAGAACATGCCATGTTAGCAAAAACGGCAGGTGTAAAGCATTTAATAGTTCTTATTAATAAAATGGATGATCCAACTGTAAACTGGAGTAATGAAAGGTGAGTTTAATATTAAGGCCAAATATTTGGCCTTTTTCTTTTATGGTGAGCTGAATTGAATAAGCAAGTCATATATTTAAAGTGGTTTGTGGTTACAGTCTGAGAAAGGGGGAGGGAGAGAATTTTGTGATGGTACAGGACAGGTAAAAATAACTAGAAGTAGTACATAATATTTAAATAACTAATAAAAAGGATTAAATTATTCTGCCTTAATGCTCAAACACTACTAAAGGATATGAGGCATGCCCACTTGTGCAGTCTTTCTCCTGTCCCAGCCTTCTGGCATCATTGAATTCAGCTGAAACTGACTGAAGGGAAGCAGTAGAAATAACTAGCATTAAATCTTATGAAACTATATAGAAGATTGGAGGAAATTAAGCCACCACTAAAGTGAAAGCTTGCAGCATGACCTCAGTAGCTGTCTGTTTGGTCTGTCCTGCTAGCTGGGCCGGAATCTCAGCATATGCTGCTGCTTACCTAGCCCTGTAATTGAGGTATATGGAGAAAACTGATGATGCATTGTGGTGCAGAGGAGTGAGGGAGAATAGACAGCACTAAGTTGTGGTGGAAAAACGAGGAGAAGATGCAAACAGGCCAGTAAGGTTATTAGGTTTGCTTGCTGCTCACATAATAACTGATGAAATTACTGTGGGGTTTGTTGGGGTTTTTTTAAAGCATAGTATTATGTCATGCTGAAATAATGGAAACTTATCTAGATCTGCCTGTCATTTTTAATAGATATGAGGAATGTAAAGAGAAACTGGTGCCATTTTTGAAGAAAGTTGGCTTCAATCCCAAAAAGGATATTCATTTCATGCCCTGCTCAGGACTAACTGGAGCAAACCTTAAAGAACAGTCAGAATTCTGTCCTTGGTATATGTATGTATCTTAAATTGAACAACTTGGATTTTTGCTGTATTTCAATAAAAGTAAATGCTACCTTTCAGCTAGGAAGGAGTATAGCATGACATATTGTAGCTGTGCTCTAAAGTGCTTGAGGAAATACAGTTGGAGCAACAAGAACGCAGCTGTGCAATAAGCCATATAAAAGCAGTTTCTAACTGCAAAGGATTAAAGTTAGCAGAGTCTGTGATAGCATTAACAGTATTCTTAGGCTTTGTGCATTTGAGTGTCATTCTAGCCCTTGAATTTTGCAGTGTTGCTGTAGTTGACATGTTGCTAAAATGAGTAATCGTTTGATGTGAAGTTTGCTTGAAGCTGTATTATAATTAGTGACAAGCCATGTCCTTCCCTAGATGTCATGTTTTCCAATATTGTTCATGGCAGATATTAATGAAAATCATGTTGGACCTAGCTTATGGTTTTGTATTTCCAAACAATATTGCACATCTAGCAAGATTTGTAAAGGAATAATAACCGTGTGTAAAATATGCCTGTAATGTAACTTAAAAATGTGTACCAACCTGCCAGCCAGTGTAAAATGGACACTAAAAATGGCATGTTAGGATAGATTTAAGTGCCTTAGAGGTCACCATTCTTACTAATGAGAAGGAAAATAATTCCCTTTTTTGGACTGCATTTATCCATTCTGAGTAATTTTGCAATAGAAAGGTGCTCACAAAATTGAAACAAATGCCTTCTGCTTTTTTAGTGGACTACCATTTATTCCATACCTGGATAACTTGCCAAACTTCAACCGTTCAGTTGATGGACCAATAAGGCTGCCAATTGTGGATAAATATAAGGTACAAATTAATGGGATTGCAAGAATAAATGGGCTGTTCTCAGAAAGCAGTATATGGACTATTTAGTGTATTTCTAGAGGGTATCTTTTCTTCTTTGGTATATCTACATTTCCAGCTGTAGCATAGAGGCAGGGCAGGGAAGTACGTTTCTGGCATTATATGAGACTTCTCAGATCTGTAATCTTTCATGAGAACAGTTATCAAATCATTAAGTATAGCAGTGCTAAATAACTTCACAGAGTTAAGTAATCATACATAGAGCTAAATCATAAATAGAGCAGACTCTTTAGGAAAATATTTTCAATTTTTATGTAAACTTTTGTTATTGTTGTTTTTTTGTTTTTTTCAGGATATGGGCACTGTCGTCCTTGGGAAGCTGGAGTCGGGCTCTATTTGCAAAGGACAACAGCTTGTGATGATGCCAAACAAGGTATAGTTAGATTTAGATATTAAAAAATGTTACTACCCTAATAAAGACCTTGACTCTTAAATATATTTATTACTTGAAATCAGAACACTTTCTATTGCTCAGTTTAACACAACTAAGCTTTTATGTTTCACATGGGTGATATTTTCAGGGCGGGGTGTGTGTCAAGTTCCTTAGCATTCAGAACACAGCTTGTCTCTCCTTAGTAAACTCAACTGCTGGGCTACAAATCATTGTAATTTATTTGAACTGTGGTTTACTTCACATTTGTGCTTTGCATTTTTGGCCCACAAAGCCTTTTCCTGCTGGGGTTATTTTCCAAAGGGAAACAGGAAAAAATATGAAAGTATGCAACCAGTACACAGTGTTCCAATGAAAAACCTGAAGTTTGCTTTAATTACCTATAGGTTGGTTGTGCAGGTGGGTGGCTATTCATGATACAAGATCACTATTTGGAATCATTGTGCTGCCCTGAAGAATGTGAAAATTTAAAAATGAAAGATGTGAAAACTTAGTTATGAAAACATAGGGGGAAGGCAGTGGATGAGAGTAGTATGTTCAGCTAAAGGTGGCATTTGCTTCCATTGGTTTCATATAAAAAGTGTTTAGGAATGTTGTTATTGCCTATCCATGTCATCTCAATTTAAGCTGACACACTTTTCTAATTCTGGAGGCTGAGGTAGTTTGCTAGAAAACGTCTCAATGCTCTAATGTACAATAATGCTACAGCTTATTGAAAGTTGGTATTTCCTAATCAAAATATGCTGATCAGACTGACTTCCATGTTACTCTTCTCAAGAGCTGCTGACAGTTGAAATTGAGCTTAGTTTGTGATTCTGTTTTTCAGTTTTTAAGGTAACTTTACAGACTTTACAGACTTTATAAAACTGCTTGACATTATCGGACACTTGTGTGATTTTGGGTTGATTAGGAGAAGTGTATAAACTGTAAATGGCTATAACTGAACAGTTACAGAATTCTCAGTAAAATGTCAGTGCTTTTGATGAAACACTTCTTTTTTTTCTCATTACTTTGGCAGCAAGTGAGAACTGAACTAAAACCTCGCTTAGTCAGAATGATAGACCTCCTCTTTAACTTACCTGCCTTTCCAATATTTATTTTCCATTGGTAACTAGTACTATCAGAAGAGGTTACAACTGGGAGGAATGTGAGGAAATACATTTTGGTGTTTGCTTGGAGAGCGTTCATTAATATACATTTGGTATTTTTATCTTCTCCAAGAAACTTTTAGAATTTTGGGATTCAGGAATTTCCTGGGTTATGTTAATATTCAGGCTGTTACATTTGGCATGTAACAAGTCCATACAACCGTGTAGCTTTTGCATTCTTTTTGGATAATATGTATCATTGTGCCTCCCATTTCTTCATAAGTTTTAAACTCATTTTACTTTGAGTAATAGTGGATGGTTTTGGAATTTGCTTTCCATTTAATATATACCATAGAATTATATTAAAATTATTTTATTAAATATGCTATTTTAAATATTAGTAACTCTTAATTCACATATTTTAAGTGTTCTGAAGCTTACATAACCAAATATAATGAATTTAAACAGTAATGGCATTATTAATTGAAATCCTCCTGTGTTAAAATGATTTTTTTTACCAGACTAAAAAAGTTCACAATAGAAAAATACACTTTTGCTTTCTTTAAGCACAATGTGGAAGTTCTTGGAATCCTTTCTGATGATGTAGAAACTGATTCAGTAGCCCCAGGTGAAAATCTAAAAATCAGACTGAAAGGAATTGAAGAGGAAGAGATCCTCCCAGGATTTATTCTCTGTGATCTCAACAATCTGTGTCATTCTGGACGCACGTTTGATGCCCAGGTAGAATAACTAATGTTTAATTGTGGTGTAGATGGATAAAAAGCATTAAAATGTTTAGATCTGGTGAAACACAAAACAAAACTTCAGTAGTTTGAAGTTTCAGTACAGACTTCTTATTCACTATCATATCTCTAAATTGCCAATAACATATACCTGACAGTCTGGTATCTTGAGTTTGAGGTTCTGAAGTATCATTTTTTTGTTTTGAATGTAACTTGTCGATGAAGTTTTAGATACCTGTAACTGTGAAAGCAAGATCTTGTCAAGCTAACTCTTCAGTTTTATACTTTCATCCTGTAAGCACCTTACTCATAAATTCAGGGTTTTTTTAAAAAATTGTGTGTGTATTGTGCAGCTGTACATTTTAATATAGTTCTATGTTTGGTTATTCTTTTTTATAATTGAGGAAAAATGCACTTCTAATTGTTTTACAGATAGTGATAATTGAGCACAAATCCATTATCTGCCCAGGTTATAATGCTGTGCTGCACATCCACACCTGTATTGAAGAAGTTGAGATAACAGTAAGTGTCCTTTCAAGTTGTGATGTTAATATAGACAGTCCCCTTGTTGGGGTGAGGAGCTATATTGTGTCATACAGCTGTAGAGTAGCTAATGCAGCAAGGCTCAAGCCTTGAATAGAACCCTAGCTTAGTACTGTAACACAACCAGAAATGGCTGCAACTGTTAGCATCAGCCTTCTGAAGAGTGTGAAAGGTCATGACTGACTCCCTCATGCAGTAAATATTAGAAGTGATATTTTTATCTTCTCCGGAAAATCTTGTAGAATTTTAGGATTCAGGATTAGGATTCAATAAATATGTATTTGTAAGTATTTTCTTCCTTAAAGCACTTCAGTTTTGTTCACAAAGGAAAAATAACCCTTATCTTAGTTTTGGGGGTTTTATTTGTTTTTCTCTTATACAGGCCTTAATCTGCTTGGTAGACAAAAAAACAGGAGAAAAAAGTAAGACGCGGCCCCGTTTTGTGAAACAAGATCAAGTATGCATTGCCCGTTTAAGGACAGCAGGAACTATCTGCCTTGAGACATTCAAAGATTTCCCTCAGATGGGTCGCTTTACCTTAAGGGATGAGGGTAAGACTGATTGAGAGTTACTAGCTGCTGCAGGAGGCATTATGTGAAATACGAAATCATGCATGGCAATGAGGTATTAAAATGCTGGTATGCAGTGGAAGTCACTATCCGGTAACAATGGAAAAGTAAATGTAAGCAAATAGTTATCACTGTGCAGAGTTCTTGCTAGTAACAAAGTGTGGTTTATTTTAGAGGAATAATGTACAGAAATGTACACTGTGAAACAAAAAAAATTGCCAGCATTGTTAATGCATCCTGGAATGTCCACCCTACAATATGAATATCACAGTTTCTCTATTTAAAGTTAGGAAAGATAAGGGGGGTTGTATGTTGGGCTTTAACCTGGTAAACCTTGTACGCTTGCAGGGCACATTTGAAATAAATCCTCTTTAAAAGCAGTACACAGATCTGCTAGAATGATTCTGCCTTGCCTTCCGCTTGGATGGATACGGAGCAGGCTTTCCACAATCCACGTTTTATTCTTTACTGTGAGAATAGCAGGTTTACTCTTTTGAAGATTTTATTTCCCTTATAAAATACAGCGGTGTTTTCAGTCTACAGTACAACAATTTATTCTCTGTATTGCTTCTAATACACTCAAGAGCCTGTATTTTTGAGGAAAGGTTTCATGTTCTTAGAGACTTTTACATTCTTTTCATAATGTATGTAACTCTAGTGTTTGTCTCCTTGGTTTAGGTAAGACCATTGCAATTGGAAAAGTTCTGAAACTGGTTCCAGAGAAGGACTAAGCATTTTTCTCAATGACCCCGCACAATACTGTGAGGAAAATCGACTCTGCAAAAGCCTACTTCACACCGCCTTCTTATTTTCTGCCCATTGATAAACTTCCCCCCATATTTTGCAAAGACAAATTTCACAGCAAAGGTCCACATTATGTCAGCTTTCTCATATTGAGAGCTCTGCTATGCCACTGTTGAATTTTCCCAAAAAAAAATTTTTTTTTTCCTCCCAAATTCTGCTTCCTTGGAAAGATTCGGCAATAGCTTTGTAAGTGATGTGGACATAATTGCCTATAATTATGAAAATCTAAAGGATTTTTAATGTTTAATTTCCCCCAGCATATATATTAAGACCTCTTTTTCCAGGCAGATCATTCAGAGTGTGCGAGTGTGTGTGCACATGTTACAAAGATGACTACCATGTTAATAAACTATTCAATTTGAAATCTTTTTCGGTATTTGAATTGCTTTTGAATAGTGTTTTTTATCCAGATGTAACACAGTTGCATTAGCTTTTTAACTTCCCAGTAACCTAGATCTTTGGTTACTTGGACTTTTCTAAACTCCTCAGCCTCCCCACACACACAGTTTTAAATGAGGCAATTGGGCACTCAACCAAGTTTGTATTAAAAGAGTTAGGTTTGCCCCTTCCCTTTGTTGAACGCATTCTTAAACTTGAAACTATTCATGCAAATGTGGCACCTTCATCAGCTTTACGTTTGTTAATATCTTCAGCAAATTTAGGTTGACTTAACATTACTGGACAGTTAAGTCAATTTCGAAGGTTAGAACTATGTACTGTCTTTATAAAAAGTCAGCATTATTAGATTCCTAACTGCAGAAATGCTAACAACCAGTAAATCAGTGAAACTTGCAAAAATAAGAGAGTCTGTGGCAATAGTGCCTATTAGTATTTATAAGAGCTTCATTCTGTGGGAGAACTGGGCCAATTAAAAAGTGCCAGTTATAAATTGCTCAGTTCACCCTGGCTTTAATTGAGAAGGCTGGGTAATCCTTGCTGTTTTAAGATCAGTCTGAACTGAGAGGGAGAAAGACTATTTAAATCCCTAAGAGTTTGCACATACTGAAATACGGGAGGATCAGAATCAAGCACAGTCTGTAAATTTTTGCATATCAAAAAGCAGTGTAAGCTTCTGAGGACCAGTGAAGTTTTTCTTGAGAAATTAAAGCAAAACTGGTTCAAAATAAAGCTTACTCAGTGCAACTTGAAGAAGCTGCATAATAAAATCCTATTTAGCTGCACTTTGAAAGTGGACTGTCTACAATTGCTGTCCTGATTCTAACAATTAGGATGAAGGCTAATGGATCTTTTGGGGTTTAGGTGTTTGTTTGTTTTCCATTTCCCAGAGTATTAGTAGTATTTAAAGGTATCTTCAGAGCTTCTTCAGGATGTCTCAAACCAAAACATTTTCAGTTGTCAACTGTGGCAAGCCCATCTCCTCCCCCAAAAGTTTACAGTCTAGTGGCTGTCTCTGAATTCACAGATAAAACTGAACCCGATTTACCTTTTGTTTTTTTTTTGTTTTGTTTTGTTTTTTGTTTCTTTGTAACTGTGGAACTCCCATTCATTTCACTTACAGCTACATTGTATGGACAGAAGAAGTTATTGTCCTTCAGTTTCATATGACTACACTTGTAGCTACCGTAATGCATGGAATTTAAATAAATTTTATTATGTCTGCAAATCTCTGGGCTTTTATTTTTTTGATAAATCAGAGTTTAAAAGTAACTTTTTTTTTCCCCCACCCCTACCAAGTGAACAAACCCCACAGTTCCTTGGATCTTAAACTAATGAAGAAATTAAATGCCAAGGAAGCTTACTGTCTTGTTCATATTCTGGATTGACTTAAGTTTTCCACATATCTGACTGCTTCCTTGGAGTAAGCTCATGGATTTGAAAGTTGCAAAGACCATTTCTGGAGAATACGTAGTGTTAGATTCCTAAATTGTTACGCTTTTTAAATTTTTATCTTTTTTTTTTTTTTTAAGCATTGAAATGCATCTCAAGACTACATAATGCTCTAGCAGAATTTTTCCACTTTTGCTCAAACTTAACGAGGGATTCTAAAGGTTCGTTATTGTGAGGCTGGACTGAGTATTTATTATTAAACTGAAAAATTATGTGGTGAATTGAAATACCAGTAGATAGAAAGTCTGAGTATTTCCATTACTCATCCCATCTAGTACATTTAATTACCATTTCCATAAATCCAGTTAATGTCACTGTGTCTGTAAAGGAAGGCTACGTTATTTTGAGTTCATTAACAGAATCTACAGTATACAATTGAAGAGATTGCTAACCTGTAGGAGGTTCTTACTTGGATATAAAATATTTGTGTTCTATGTCAAATGAAAATGTAAGGCATAAATTACGCAAATTGGCTGCAGTTTGAGTGGAAGAGCTGCAAGTACATGACATTTGAATAGTCCTCAGATTACATCTCAACTTTTTCATTTCATCCTCATTCTACATTTTATAGTCCCATTTGTACTACTATTGAGTACAGCTAAATCTAGATGAAAGGAAAAAAAAAGATAATGTGGCTTTGTTTGAAATAAATACTATTTGCTGATTCACTGATGTAATAAACTTTTTTTAAATGACCATTTTGAATACTTCCTTTTGTTAAAATGTGTGGTGTGCTGCTTTGAAGATAAAAAAAAAAATAAATAAAGGAGTTGTGCAACCACTACAGCTGAAAGGAAGGAGAGGGGAAAAAAGAAGGAAATAGATGTTGGATTGAAGCTGCAGGAACCCTAAGAGCCTGTGTAACTGTGCTACCCTGTGATACTGGCAGAGTGTTCCTGGGTCCCGGTGTGGATGTAACTCAAACTAGCAAAACTGCGAGTGTGTTTCTGCAGGAAGGAGGGATTTGGGGTTTTTATTCCCCCCAGTATAATAGCATTTCTGGCAGTCTCTGTGCAGTGTGGTACTGGTGAGGATCACATCTAGTTTCCCTGATTGTTGGCCAAAGTTCATGGTGTAGATGTGGCTGAAGTGCATAGCCATGATGTAACTTATAAAAACATAAATTATAATTCTATAAATTAAGACCTTGTATGTCCTTGAACTGAAAGCCTTGGTATATGTAACAATAATTAAATGTAAAACAGATCTGAATGTGCAGCAGTACTGACTATTCTGCAACAGGAAAATAATGACTTGTTTGTGCAAGTTACAAGAAGTGAAGCACACTAAACGGGGGAATGGGTACACCAATTGACTAACATTCCATCAACTACCTACCTGAAACTATTCCAGTTCCATTGGTCATTTTTGCAGACGACAGGGAACCGGAACACAAACATGTCACTGGTTTCCTGAGACACTTCCTCTGGTAGCAAATTGTAAGCTTGAGCAACAACCTATTGATGATGGTGTAATAGTGTTGTAAGAAAAATGGCTGCTGTAAAGATGTTTATCCACTGGGATAGTTGCTGGTCATGAATTTTACGCTTCTCTACAAATTTTTATCAGTGGCATAAAAAACCCAGCGAAAATTGCTCAATGAAGAACCTCTGGTTTAGGCTACATATAGCACCAGTCCATATATTAAAAACTATGTTAATTATGAGAAATGTGGTTTTATAAGTGTTTATTACTGAATATTACCTAAGAAAAAAAGATTGTTTCAATGTCCCAACTATTTGATTCCGTGTTACTCTGGCTTTTTGGTTCTTAATGCAGACTGTTTAAATGATGATGTTAAAGCAGATGAAATGTACTCCAGGCAAGACTGTTTTCTTCCTGAACTGATAGTTAAAGGGTCTTACTTATTCTGCTGGTTTTGTATACCCTATAGAGGATTTGGTAAAAAAAAAATATACCAACAAAACTGGAGTTACTACTGGAGATTTTATATTGTGAACCTGCTTCTCTCCTTGTATTTATTTTAACACACTATTAACCTTACAAAACATTTCCTCTGGAGAAATGGTAGCAAGGAGTTTAGTCTTAATATAAAATCAAAATTTATGCTATCAACCCCCAAATCTGTTGTGTGCATATATAACTTTTACTAGTACACATCCTTACCTTTGCTTTCCTTCCACAAAAGTCTAAATTTCCGGTGTAAATTGCAGTTTTCTACATCTCCCCTCAGACACACCTAAAAAAAGTTCACATACTTCTGAATAAGAGTGATAAGAGATATGACAAATAAACTGCTGGATGAAAAAAGGGTACTTGAGGCTGTGCTCCTGTCATCTATTAAGCCTATAGAATGGGTGACAGGCAAAGGATTTTAATAAAACTTTGCCACTTGTGTCATGAAGACGGGTGCCTCTGCTGTCGAAGGGGTCTTTGAGTAACTTGCACTGTGAGCACCCAACTCTCTGACAGTTAATTAGATTATAGCTAGAGGCTTACACGGGGATTGCAGAGGAAGACAATCTGAAGAAAACTAGTGCTTGAACTCCAGATCTAGAGAGGAGATTCTCTTCTGAGATCTGTTTTGTAAGGGATTTCTCAATCCTGGTTTAATTTCTGCATATTCTTTGTGCCAGCTTTGTTGAAAGAAGTACCCTTGTAGAGACATGGGATTTTGACATCTGCCATCAAATAACCTGGAGAAACACAAGCCTGGGAGTGGAACTTGTGGGAAGCATCCTAAGGGAATCATCTTAAGACCTGTTTATAGCAGAAAAAATTGCAACTTGAACTTCCATTTTGCTAGGAGAAAGTATAAAAGCAGGGATATATAGAAACATCCTCTTAAATAAGTAATGAGGTAGAATAGCTTCTAATTATGTAATTTTAAATCTTAGCATTTGAATAAGTGACAAATGCATTAAGAGAAAATACATACTTTCATAATCACGAAAGTTAAACTGAGGGCAACAGCAGAATATGTTTAGTGTTGAGCAATAGACATCAGTGATGAAAGTTACAAACCTCCTTTCCCTTGTAAGACTATTTGTGAACCTGCTATATTAAAAGCACACTCTAGTTCATTGCATGCTGTGTTCAGCTGAAATATTTCTTATCCAGAAATTAACCTACTTTACCCAAGACAGCTTTGTTTGAGCTGTGTCAAACACCTTTCAGGAGAAAAGGACCATACTAAGTCAGTTAAACCATGTCGAGTAAAATTTAGTCATGTCAGACTTAAAATATTGCAGGAAAATGTGCTTGGATGAGACTGATATACAAAAAAAATTGTACTTGAGTCACTAATAATAGACCCTCTCATTTTATTCTATTAATGCTCTGCTGACCCAGTACAATCAAACATGCTGTTCAATCATCACTTACAAGACTATCCTGTCTTATTTTCAGAAAGATGTTCCACTCATCTGACTTTTCTGGTTTGTTTTAACACGCCACACTAGTATGCTGATGTTTTATTAAAACATGGCTGCTCTAAAATATGCAAAGCCTGTGCAGAAATAGGAGCAAGGCTAATACAGTTATCAGCTTATAAAACACCACAGCTGGTATCATCTGCACGAGTTCTGCCCATGCTGAGAAGATTTTAATGAATCTGCCCTAGTTGGCTACTCCACATGTTCCTGGACTGTCAGTAATTTCTCTGATCAATACTTTATATGACTACATGGCAACAAAGATCAGCTTTTCTTTTCCTTTCTAATTTCTTTTATTCATTTATATATATCACAAAATAGAAAATTCAGACTTCCATTTTCAAGGGAACTTTTTTCACTTCTTAATATTTTTTTCAATTTAATATCAATATATGACCATATAGTTCTTTCCTAAATCTGGGGAAGTCTGGAAGTTATCAACTATTCCATTGTTGCTCATGAACACTACCAGCAGAATGAAAACATAAATCATTACATAAAGCAGCTTGTCATGGGAGGAGGATGTTTTAATTCCTTTCTCTTTGTACTGGCACGTTGAAAGAGACATCTAATGAGAGGGAATAAAGCCGTAAGTAGAAAAATAGCAGGAAAAGAAGTAGAGTGAACGACTTAAGACTCCTGATTTTGTGTGTATTTGACTCTTGGACTTCAAAAGACTGGCTTGGCTAAACAGGGATGTTACAACAGCATTTCAGTGCAAGACAGGAGGTAAAATAAGGGATAGGCCACAAAGAAGGTATCTAAAAACATTACTCAGGCATACAGAGGTTGACTTAGAAGAGTAAAAGTGCACCTACAATTGAAATGGGCCAGGATGTCGAGGGCGACAAGAAGAGCTTCCACTGCTACAGTAGTAGCAAAAGCCCAAACAAGCACGCGCTGGGATGGATTAGACTGTGATTTGGGGTCCAGCTGGGCTGAGTCCCAGGATGCGCAGAGTTGGGCAAAGTCAGAGCGACACCGCCACCCTCAACAGGAAACTGGGAGCTCCGGTCCTCCGCACCACGGGGGGGCGCTACCACACCACGCACGCTCCCTGACGGAGCGCGAGGGGCGGGCTCCCGGCTCCGCCTCCGTATGTGCCCCGGAAGGCGGAGCTCGCGCAGGCGCGGTGTGCGCACGTGGCAGGCATGGCGCACGGGCTGGATGGCGCGCAGGTACTGCGGGGCGGCGGGCGGGGGCGGGAGCGCGGCCGCGGTGTGCGCCGCTTTAACCGCGGCTGCTGCCGCCGTTGCGCCGTTGCAGGTGAAGAAGGCGGTGGAGGCGCTCCTGGCTTTCGCCAGAAGTAAATCCAAGGGAGGCCCCCTGCTCCTCAACGAGAGCGAGAACCTCCATCTGCTGGTGACGGTCTGGAAGGTCCCGCGGGTGGCACAAGTTATCCGGATGTAAGGAATGCTCCGTCTGTCCTGCAGTGACTGGGGCTGCTCCTGTCCTTTGGGTTGGGAAAACGCTGTTCTCGTAATGAGCTTTCGGGGTTGGCGCGGGCCTGGTTGTTGAGGCCGCTGCTTTATACGCACACCACGCATCGCATTCGAGTGAGGGGAGGTTCGGCTGTGCCTGCTTCATGCACGCAGAGAATCCCGAATCTGTTGGCTGTCACTTGCAAGGTGTGTGCCTTTCAATCCTGAAGCTGAAGAAAGGGAATCAACAGCTTTTTTGTCCTAGGCCACGACCAAATCATTAGAAAGGTCCTTTCCTCTTTCTTGTGGTGCCCCAATTCGAGTATGAATTACGAGTTTTCTTTTAAACTGTATCCGTGCCATACTGAGAAAATTTACACCTATTTATCTGGCACTGCAAAAGCAGATTTACTACTGGATGTATTCGTGGTGTAAAGAAAGGATAAGGGATGGTCCTCTTCCTCCCCACAGGACCTGCATTGTAACACAGGACCCCTGGCAGGCCAGCTGGATTCAGTGTGTGTCTGGCTGGAGCCTTGTATGTGACTATTCTCCTTTTACGGCTCTAGATGATTTAAAGAGTGTCTAAGCTCCACCAAGGACATTTAGCAATTAACAGTCCAGAATCCAGATACACAGTTTCTCTGTAGTGCCTGTTAAGGAGGAAGGACCTTGCAGGGTAGACCTAGCTCTGGAAAAAACTTATTTCTCCTCTTAGGTATTCCCTGTCCCTCTCATGTTTTCGTTGTAGACCACTGCCCCATGGCATTCGCCCAGAAACAGCTGAGGTTTGCCTGTTCACAAAGGATGAGCCAAACTTATCAGCTGAACAGACTGAGAATCTGTACAGGAAACTTTTACTCCAGCATGGGATCAGAAGCATTAGCCAGGTAAGCAATGGGAAACCTCCCAGTATAAAAGAATATTTAAGTTCTTTGCAACTAGGACTGTTTATGCTGTTAGCAGTAGAACTAGGAAATTATTTTATTGCTGTCTTTAACCCTGATTTAGGTGTTACCATGTGCTGAAGTTCTGATTGGTGATTTGCAACTACTGTGCAGGAAATCCATGTTCAACTCTTAAAACAAGTTTCGTGTCCTTTTCCTACTGATAGGCTTGAGCATTGTAAAGAAGTGCAGCAGGATAGACCATCACTTAGAGAAGTCAGTTCTGTGCAGTTCTAAGAAGTGTTCTAGTCTGTGTTTTCAGTTGTGTGGGCTAAACTGGAGTGAATGAATTGTGTAACTTGTGTTGCAGATCATCTCATACAAAACTCTCAAAAAAGAGTATAAAATGTTTGAAGCAAAGCGTCGCCTCCTGAACAGATTTGATCTCTTTCTCTCTGATGACCGAATCAGAAGGCTCTTGCCCTCACATCTAGGAAAACACTTTTATGAAAGGAAAAAGTAGGTCTTTAAATTCTGTATATCCATTTTGTGGTTTTTTTCTTTGCTTTTTTTAAGGTTAGATTCTTCTTAGTAAAGTTTTGGTAAGGTGGGCTTGAGGAGGAGATTGATTTGGTTTGGGTTTGTATGTTTGTTTTTAATTTTTATTGGGGTTTTGGTTGTTTTGTTAATTACCCCCATTTCTTTTTTAGGGTACCTTTATCTGTTAACCTGAAAGCCAAAAATCTTGCTAAGGAACTACAAAAACACATCCAGGGGACTATACTCCCAGTGACCAACAAAGGGTGTTGTTAGTAAGTATGAGCAGATTGATACTTCCTTTGAAGGACGGTTGTAACTTAACTGTAGAAACTCTAAGTGAATTTCTTTTATTCCATTAAGATGTGAGTAAAAAAGGTTAAGGGTCACTGCTCCAGATATGGGCCATTTTGAACCTTAATGTATATAAAGAAAGTAGTTCCACTTAATAAGCAGTTTTACTGTAAAGCTTTACTTTTTGTCTCCTTTTCATAGAATCATAGAATAGTTAGGGTTGAAAAGGACCTTAAGATCATCTAGTTCCAACCCCCCTGCCATGGGCAGGGACACCTCACACTTTTCCTTATGCCTCAGGACTTTCCAAGAACCAGTCACTGTCAAACAGCATGTGCAATCTTAGAAAACTATTATTGTTAAATTAGATAAAATCTCCTTCCAAAATACTCTATTTTTGTAATACATTTGTGATTTATTGTGCATCTAAAACGGTCTAAGTTGGCAATGTGAGGGAAATGGGGTTGTGCTCTCTACAACTGTCTGAAAGGAGGGTGAAGTGAGAAAGTGGCTGGTCTCTTCTCGCAAGTGATAAGTGACAGGACAAGAGGAAATGGCCTCAAGCTGCACCAGAGGAGGTTTAGATTGGGTGTTAAGAAGTTATTCACCAGAAAGGTAGCCAGGCGTTGGAACAGGCTGCCCAGAGAAGTGATGGAATCGCAGTCCCTGGAAGTGTTCAGGGACTGTGTTGATAAGCCCTTAGTGACATGATTTAGTGGTGGACTTGGTAGGCCTGGGTAACAGTTGGACTTGATGATCTTGAAGGATCTTGGTTCTGTGATTCTGTGAAAATGCTTACTAATATAAGTCACAAGTTGTATGTCCAAACACAGAAATGTTAACACAGGTAAATCTATTCGAAGTGTTACTACAACAGACTTCTGCAGTAGCCAACCATCCTTTATGAAAGTTAATTGCAGATAAACAGGTGCTTTTAGTTTCTAGGTACGCCTAAAACCAAGTAACTTGAATAGTTTGTCCACATATAAACATTGCTATTCATTTCTTTCAGTACAGCACGTGTAGGTCACACTGGAATGGAAGTGGATGCGATAGTAGATAATATCGTTGCAGTAGCTGAGGTGATTGCTAAGAAGTTACCAAAGGTACTGCAGGTTGATTGCATTAAAGCCAAGTTTGTTCGTAATTCAGCCTTGTTCTTTCTATATCATGTACTGGTTTTGTTGTTGCAGAATTGGAAAAATGTGAAAATTCTTCACCTCAAAACACTTAAATCAGTTGCGCTGCCTATTTACACTGCAAATCTCTCCAACTTGGATGAGCTTGACAGCCAGCCATCTCTCAGAAAAAAGGAAGTAAAGGTAAACAAAAATTTCTTCATACTTTCTGTAAAATCAAAGTGGAACAACCAGTTCTTTGGCTTCCTTTTATGCATTATAGTGTCTGATGTCTTGGGTTTAAATGTTTTAACAGTTGATTCCAGGCATTTGTGGCTACGAATGGGTTAGGTGCTCCTGACTTTGAGCGCTTCAAATAATCAGTAATACAAATGAATGGTGGAATCTTCCTGATAGATTGGAAAGCAAACTGGAATTAAATGCGTTGAGCATTTCTAGCCCTAAACTGTAGGGATCTGAGATTCAGTCTTAAAACTTTTGTTTATATTGTTTGTTTATATTTGCCTTCTGAAATTATATTTATTAATATATACATGGATTCAGACTATGCACCATTATTTGTTGGCTAATCAGTGGCATCTGAATAATCCACAAGCTCATACATTTATATGGATGGGGGAGGCCCTCATGTATTTCAAAAGAAGTAATAAATATTTGGGTACTCCTCTGTACTAAGTTTGCTTGTTATGTTCTTTTGTGTAAAACAGATTTGGAGCATGTATACTCAAAGACTGAAATCTCAACATTATTGTGTATTTACTTAAGCGCTTTTTATGATAAACTTCTGAAAGTATTTTACAAATAATTGACAAGTCTAGGTCTATTCAACCACACTGTTTCAATTAATGTTGCTAGACTGTCTAAGTTTTAACGATATTAAAACAATTACCCATTTAAAAATGTATAATTGGGGATTTGTCTGAGATATACTTCCAATTAATTCTAGAAGAGAATGAGCAAGAAACCGAAGAAGGCAGCTAAAAAACAGAATTCAAGTCAAGTCACTTCGACAGCTGAGAGTAATGCTGCTGCTACGCAGGGGCCTGTGGTAAAAGAGAAAGTAGGAGTTGCCCAAGGAGCAGGTGATCATAATGATGAAGAAATTCCTCAACTTGTGCCTATGGAAATAAGGAGCTTAGCTGAACTGAAGGTAATTATTTAATAATATCTAGAAATTCCCAGTTCAGTTAAAACTAAAGGTTTTGAACTGTTCAAATCTTTTGTTGCTTCTCAGGGAACTGTGTGTGTTAATACACTTGAAGTGGACTGGATTTTTTTTTGTGACTATAGTGAGAGCGACTGCTGAGTGTATGTGGAGGTGCTTTGGGAAGGTGGTCAGTTTGCTTTGAGCTTAGGGGGTTTTTTTAAATAACTTTTTTTTCTTTTTTTTAATTAACCCCTCTTACAGACAGTAATGTGCAATATTAACAATCACATAATACAAATTGAGAGCTGGCAGCTTGTATGAGGTACTCTAGGGACTTAACTGTTGCCAGTATTGGGGATGATGAGGATCTTGTCATTAACATGTCTACAAAACTCTCAGGCTCATTATACTCACTTTTAACAAGTGAAAGATACTTGGATTAATAAAACAGTAACACTTGGAAATTCAAATTAGTTATACTGCATTTGTGACTGGGACATATACTTGAACTCTTAACTGTGTGCTACTTCAGGAATACCCAAATGAAAATTATGATTGTGTGCAAGCCTGCCCAAAAACCTCATACAGCTTCAAGCTGCACTCATGTGTGACAGGCCTATGTTAGTGCATGTGATGTGAATGTCAGAGGCCCATTTCCAGAGACCAGGGACAGATACAAATAGAGTTGTACTGTATGAATTGTCCTGGTTACAGCAGCCTACTTTCATGAGGGCCATTTGGGAACGCATGATGAACTCCAAGGATTACTAGGCCTAGTGTCAAGTTTGTGTGTACAGCTGGACTTCCAATAGAGCTGATCTCTACCCAGACTATTAAGCCTGGAAACGTGTTAAGAGGAGGACTGTGGTTTTAAGCTAGCAGGAGTCAGTGACTTGACTGATGAGAAGGATCCTTGCATCTGTCAAATCTATTTGCTTACTTCCCCCCCGCCCCCCTTCTAATTTTTATGACTTAGCTGTGTTTCACCTTCTGCTTCTGGAGTGAAATGTGAACAGATTATTTTGGCTACAGCACTGTTCAATTTATAAAAAGTGTTTCTCCTTTATAATAGTTTTCATTGATTCTGTTTCCTGGAAAAATGTAAAGATGTTTCTTAGGTGGAAGGGTAACTGATATGTCTTAAATACAGGCAATGGAACCAAGTCCAGGAAAAGGTGATGGTGTGGTCAAGAAAAGGAAAACACCCCTTGGTAAGAGAAAGAAACAACCTCCAGCTCTGGAGACTCCAAAACATGAAGCTGCAGAACAGTGTGCAGAGTTGCAGACAGAACAGAAAAAAAATAGGCAGCTCAGCGTACCAAAGGAAGCAATAAAAGAAAAAGAGACAAAAAAGACTCCCAAAAAGCCTGAAGCGAAGTCTTTTGCAACACCCAAAGCTGGCAAATTGATCCAGTCAGCCAAGAAGTCTTCAAAACCACCAAAACAAGCATCCAAGAAAGTGCGCAAGCTACAGACACAATGAGCGTGACGCATTTTTCATAGTCATTCACTGGCATCATTTAGTAAAAAATATGTTAATGAAGTAGAAAACCTTAAGAAAAATCTCATGCCAAGAGTTGTTTTTTTTCTTTTTACTGAGACCTGTAATGATTCAGTTATGTTTCCTTCTGATGAGCTGAAGTAAATAAACTCCAACTGGCTTTATTTCTTTGCCTTTTCATCTTTTCCTGGTCCCAACTAAAAGCATTCAAGTTCTTTTAAGTGTCAAAGGGCAGGGAGGGGACTATTCCAGAGGAAAAAAGCTGAGATATTTCGTAACTGATATTTTCCTGAAGCACAGCTTAGTAGTGAAACAGACAAGGACCGAAGCAAGATGCATGCATACCAAAAGCAGCAATCTATTCAACATTGGATTTAAAATGTGAATTTTTAAATGCTGCTACTATTTTTTTCTTAAAAGGCTCTATATAATGAAAAAAGTTGACATCTATCAGTCTTATTCCAGACTTTTTAAGTCTGTAGCCTGATAAGCTAATTTTAATGTGATTTTTAGCTATTTTTATCTAGGGTATATGTGTGTTGGGTTTTCTGGTTTGGTTTGTTTTAAAGCATGGACACTTTTAACATTGTATGCTTTGACCATTTATACTTCATGACATTAAGCAAAATCTCCTTACCTTCACTTTTGGGCCTTATTTTGGTTGAGGAGATCCCTGGCTGCTGGTCACAATTCTACTGTTTTCTTCCATCTGAAAACCACTAAAGGCTGTATGAATTCAGGTATGCCAGCCATGTGAACCAGTCCTATAAAGGCATGAAAAATATACTTTGCCAAACTGAAAGGTGATAGATTTTAAAGTTTACAGAATAACCAAATTGTTGCTCACTGTGTAATTGCTTCATATCCTTCTCGGGATGACAATACAAGGCAGTTTTGTGACAGAGGAGGGAGGCAGAGAAAATAAGTTTATTTTCAGACTCATTTTGTAAGAGTTTATTTCATGTTGTGCCCTAGGGAGAGAAGTTTGGTGTGCACAATAAGAGTGTCACAGTGCTAGAACTATGACTTAAATAGCTCTTTTTCTAAATGTTCTTATTGAATGTTATTAATAATTATTTCTGTTTAGAATTCCTTAGTATTATTCTGTTGTAATTAGATCTGCCTTCTCACTCTATCAATCTTCAGATTAAGCAAAGTAGTCATGATTATTTTAGGGTTGTATATGATTATTAGAATTCCTACTACCATCAGGATGTAATCCTAAAACTAGCTTGACTTCCTAAGAACTATTCTGATTCTAGTGGAATAACCACCTATAAACTAAGCAGCTTTATGAACTTCACTCAAACTTGGATAACTTATGAGAGGAAAAAAAGTTGGATTATTTAACATCATAATGTGAGGCAGAAGTGGAACCAGAGGTGTTTTACTGAGGCTAAGTTTAAATTTTGAAATCCAGAAGATACCCCAAAATAATCAGGAAGAATGGGAATGTAGGCTTTTTGGTACC
The DNA here is from genome assembly GCA_025447955.1 of Psilopsiagon aurifrons. Lineage (NCBI taxonomy): Eukaryota > Metazoa > Chordata > Aves > Psittaciformes > Psittacidae > Psilopsiagon > Psilopsiagon aurifrons. Next base: position 48,168 of record JAOEHY010052063.1, read on the forward strand.
ACAATTTTTTTCAAGATAGAAGTGGAATTAAAGATATTTTGCTCTTTAAGTACTTACAATGATTTTATCTTTTAAGAGGATTGTAGCTTGTGTTTTCCTAAGGACATCTTTTATGGAATAATGTCAGTTACACAGGCAGTCACTAATCAAGAGGTGGCTTTACCTTGTCTTGAATTTCAGTGTTCAGTAGGAGCAGTGATAAGTGAACCAAATGCTGTGATAGGAATTGAGTCTAATAGTAAACCAGTACCACGCATTGGCATTGGAAATAATCTTCCTCAGCAGTATTTTTTTCACTCTCTACTTCCACACATGTGGAAGCTGCATGTGCTCTTAGGCCTGTCAGACTTCCCACTGGCTTAATAATTCTAATTACTGGAACAGTGCAGTTTATTGTTGTTAAGCAATTTGTTAGATATAAGGGCATCATGAGAATATGTGCAAGAGAGCCTGCAGGCAAATATAGTTCTTGGACTTGAGGACTTGGGAGTGTTAAGGGGTGTACCAGGTCACTAAATGACATGAGTGAACAGAAATATGTGTCTTGCCTTTTACATAACTGTTCTACTTACTGGATTTTTCATCTTGCATTCACTTGTTCCCTACTTGTCACCTCAAGCTCTAGTCTAACTATTCTTTTTAAACCACCTTCCTCAAGGATATAGTCTGTATGACTTTGCAGATGCACATTATAACTGTCTTGCAAATCCCCATTGACAAGTATAAAAGTTGCCTCCTCTTGCACGCATGGAGGCCTGCAAGATGTACACTCATCTTGGGACCACCTTTGTGAAGTGCCTGAGCGAACTAGGGCACAGACCTTACCCCTTCACAAGGTCACACTGCCTCAACCGCAGATGGGTCCAGCTGCATGTGACCACTGCTTGGAAGGGATGCCTCAGCTCCAACACACTGGTGGTCACTGCAGCCGCTCTTCAACAGCCGCTCCTGCTATTCTCTAAGTGGAGCAACACCTGAGGAAGAGCCAGCTGCCCCAGCCGCCTCACCGGGCAGGGGCAGGAGAAAGGGGCCTGTCAGAGGGCGTTCAACACCGCTGAGTGGGAGAAGGCCAGCTGTAGGAACCGGGTCCCGGCAAACGAGAAGCCAGACACCCCTAGAGCGGCTTCGGACAAGACGGGCGGTGCCCGCTCGGTGTTGGTAGCCGGGGCGGAGGGCGGTGGCGTTCCCGCCTTTCCCCTCAGCGGCCGCCGGAGCGCGTCGGGAGCCCCTCCGCCAGGGGGCGTGGCCCCGCGAGCAGGTGCAGGAGAGGGCGTGGCCTCAGGACCTCCCCTCAGGTGCGGCCCCGCCCTCCCCTCAGGTACGGGAGGCCCGAGGCGGCGGCGCCGCTCCCCGCCATGGCGGCCCCCGGCGGGCTCGGCCGCTGCGTGGCCGCTTTCTGGCTGGCGCTGGCCTTCGACGCGCTGGGCTTGGCGGTGCTGCTGGCAGGCGTGTTCGCCGACGTGTTCTTCTCCGACCTGCTGATCTACGCGGGCGGCATTGGCATCTTCCTCAGCCTCATCTGGTGGGTGTTCTGGTACGCGGGCAACCTGGAGGTGCCTCTGGAGGAGCTGAGCGACGATGTGGGGCTGGCGCCGCCCAAGGTCCGCAGTGACAGCCTGCTGCGGCGGCTGGTGCACGGCTTCAGCCTCCGACTCTCCAGCACCTTCGCTTCCGCACCGCGCTCCCGCACTGCCTCCGCCGCTGGCCTGGAGCTGCAGCGCGCCGGGGACCCGCGGGGCCGCCCCGCCGACTCCGGCAGGTGAGAGCTGGGAGGAGGGTCCCGGGAAGGGTCGGGGGAAGGGAAGCTGGGGCTAGGCGGGAGCGTTAAGGTTGTCTAGAATTTGAGAAAGCTCTTAACTGAGATTCCATTCAAAACTTCTTCTGTTAAACTACTTGAAAAAGTAATGGGGGATCTTTCACCACCCAGTTGATGATAGAAATAGAGATGGCCTCAGTTTTATTAGGCAGGATACTTCCTGTAGGTGCCTAAGAATGGAAAGGGCCGGCTGGAGTAGAGCAAGGGCGAGTGTGGTGGAGTTGGCATGTGGAGAGCTCACTGCAAGGTCTGTCAGGTTGCAAGCATAGAAGCCGTGAGGTTCTGAACTGATCCTGAAGATCAGTTACTAATGAAGAGTTACTGGTCCTGGCAGTAACTCTAAATGCTGCCAGAAGAAAGTATAGGGTAATGAAATAACCATTAACTATGACCCGCATTGAGCTCTCCTGAGGAGAAGCTCCCTCTTCAGCAACATGGAACGTTTCTTTCTTGGAGAATGGCAACAAAAAAGGTGAAATGCTGACTTGTGTTTACTTAACTTAGGGGCAGAGTTGTAGCTTACAGTTTGAAGCCATGAATGTAATCAGTAGTTGAACTACTTGTCTTGAACCTCAGTCATCTGAAAAAGATGTGCTACTATTCAATGTGCAAAGACAGTATCTAGGTCCAACTGTGAAGCATGATTTGAAGATCATCAAGCCTTTTAAAGTATCCCTAGTGTATAATAATAATAATAATATAATATGGCATGCTTGTTTAGGAAGAAAAACATGCTTAATTCCTTGAAATTGGGAGTTAGGGGTGGGAAGTCAAGCTTTCACTTCACTATGTAAAAAAATCCTTTTCTGAAGGAATCGTAAAAATAATTTTGCACCAAGTGTCCAAACTATTAAAGGATTCTGAACATCCTGCAGTTCTGATTCACTGTGTACGAGGTCAGCTTTTTCTGCTGCTTCTTGAGACTAAATCTTGAAGCTACTGTTGGTTACTGGGAAGTTCATATGGAAATCATCTTTTTTCAGAACAGCCACAGAATTTTCTTGAGTAGAAGCTTTAACAGGAATGAAATAGCATTTAGATAACTATTGCTGAATAGAAAACTTGCAGAAGGTGGAAAAGAACAGCAGCAAGCTTGAAAAGATTTGGTACTGCTATGTGGTTTATTATTAACTGTTTCTGCAATTAGAAAACAGGCTGTTGAAAATGAGTCATTCTTCCCTTTTCAAGTTGGTTTTGGGTTTTTTTGTGGTTTTTTTTTTCTTTTTTTCTTTTTTTCTTTTTTTTTTTTTTCCCTGAAATGGATTTAGAATTGACAAAGGTCCATATTTGCAGGGAAGAAATTACAGCTGTAAATGAACATGCCTAACCTTTTTCATCTAAAGGTTATGGCAGCTATAGGTACTGAGTCCAGTAGGTAATATGCTATCTCTGTAGACAGTCCTACTTTCAAAATGTATACGTGGATGTGGTTTTTGTTGTCATGAACTTCTAGCAGTGAATCTTATTTTTGTTCAAATAAAATCTTTTATTCAAAAACATTGGTTTTGAATGTTTCTAGTCTTGTAATTGATTTTAATTAGAAATAAGCTATGGTTTATTGTTTCTGATAAAGGCAGATATATAGAGAGCTTTGTTACAAGTTCTTCCAAGTAAACAGCAATGTCTAATGCTACAGTAAATGAACATTGGTACAGTTGCATTAGTAACTGTAATTCAGAAGGAACCAAATCAGGAGTGTATAAGAGTTATGTTACACATTGTAACAAAACTCTTATGATTTTAACTTTCAGCAGTTGCACCTCCCAAGGTAATGCAGGGTTTCCTTTTGAAGTAAGTTCATCTGAAGTACCTCATACCTTCTCATAAACAGCCATCTGAATCAGATCATTCCTTACTGATAGACCAAATCCTCTCCCCATCTGGAGATATTTATGAACTTAACCAAACGGGTTAAACATATTTGGGCCGATACTGTCAAAAGAGAGGAGGGGGGGAAAAACACCACTATCACACGCACCAAAAAAACCCAACCAACCAACCAACCAACCAAAAAACCACAACAAAAAGCGAGCAAACAAAACAAAAACCAGAAAAAAACCCACACCG
>JAOEHY010052064.1:0-15619 GCA_025447955.1 Psilopsiagon aurifrons
GGGGGCTGGTGTGGCTTCACTATATAAATAGCATTCCTCTTTCACTTTTGTGAAGGAGTTGCATCAGGTTGGTGAGAAAATCCCTGGAAGGCAGGCATTAGAAGAAACACCTGGGATTCCTCCAACACCCCATCCCCACAGGAGACTGTAGATGTCAGATGGGACCTGATGGGGGAAGTGAACTTCCTTGCTGTCCCCAGGTTATTCCCCACATGCAGGCTCAGCAAGCTGCGGAGATACTGTGGGGAGTGGTCAGGTTTTGCCTTGGTCTCTGAACAAGAGATAATTTCATCCTGGACAGTGCTAACCACTTCATGGTGTTTCATTATTTCAGCATGTTTGTTTTTCGAGTGCTTTGTGCCTTGCTGAAACAAATGAAAGCTTTAATACACACACCCTTTCTTACTCTAAATGTAAACCCCTGTGTTTTCTATATCTTTTCTCAGCTGGATACCAATCTGGTTTTTTTATGCAGAGTTTATATTCTTTTTGAACAGGCTCTATTCTGCTACATTTGGTTTTCAAGGGTTTATATATACTTTTCAGCAGCATTTGTTTTATCAGCATTTCCTGCAGCATTTGTTGCACATCACGACAGCAGTGGTTTGATTCCATTTAGAAGAATACCGTATTATGTATGGAAAGCAGTAATTGCTTACCTGTTTGCCAAATACGTTCTACTGTGAAAAATCCCTAGCGTTGCTCTCTACAGCATCAAGAAGTGTTATTTCTTGTTCATATTTTCTACAGTTAATAGTTTTGAAAAAGGAAATAGTTTACTGCCCATTTCACAATTAAATTTCCATTTTTGAGGATCTGAAACTCTACTCTGAGCGAATGCAGAGTCCACACAGACTGAAGTTTCTAACTTAATTGCTGCTTTTCATGTGCTTGTCAGAAAAAGCAGAATTAACTTGTGGTGAGAGTTGTGCTTGAAGTATTAGTGGAAATTCGTTGGAAATAAGGTCTGCGAGGTGTCTTGCAGAGAGATAAGCTGAGTGAATTGTATTACTACCTTTATGCAAGAGGAGGAATAGCATGTAGTGTTCTAGGTGTTTCCTAATGAGTTTTCCTGGTGTTTAAACTGTTAATCCTTCTTTTTCCGTTACTTGGAAGGCTGTCTGTCTTAGAGGAGACTGGCTTTGAGCTTCCTACATAACGTAACTGGTCAGCATCCGGCATGACTCTTACTCAAAACACACTGCTTTGCATTTTGTCCATTTTCTGTACTTCTATAAACACTTTCAATTTTTGTTATGAAAATCAGGCTTTGCTTACTGAGCTCTTTGCTCAGGGAGAGACCAGTTCTTTTCAGTCTGTGCCTGACTTCTGCTCGGACAACGGGTACCATTGTCTGCGGTGCAACCACTTGCATGGGCCAGGCAAGTGAAATCAAAGTGAAGCAGCCAAAGTAATGCACCTTGTCATCCCAGTTATTGAAAGCCTCAAAGGTCATTTAATGGCTTGTTTTATATGTGTGGGAGCTCTGTGCCTCTTGTTTGCACCTTAATTCACTAATAGTACTATGTTCCTTAATCTGTGCCTTGCCAGTAATCACAGAAGTGCATCTGTCTTTGTGACTTTCCATTTTATATGAAATTTTTCTGTGATTGCTTAGGAATTTCCCTGACAGTTAAGGGGCACACACTTGCTTTGTCACAGCATTCTCAGTTTTTCATATCTGATTTTACAATGATTTAAAAAAACAAAGTACTCCCACAGATCCAGAGACCAGTATAACTCCTGTGTTACAGCTTTAGAAGTATGCCCAGCAATTTGTAGTTAGAATTCAGATGTGCTTTGACCTACAAAGGAAGTTTCTCATGGAAAATGCAGCAGTTATGAACTGAAATGGAGCAACTGTTTAGCAATGTGGTCGAACAAAATGGAAGAGAAACTGAGTTGTACGCTGGTGCTTGATAGAAATAGAGAAGAGGCCTTCCTTGCTTGTAGGTGGCCAACAGGTCCTGAGCTGCTGCTGAGGACTGGGCCTCTTACTGAAAGAGCTGCATGTGAGGGTTAGAGGAGCTGCATATTGTACACCCTTCTCTGCTTTTCGTGGTGGTTTAAAAAGTGAAGTATATAAGCTGTGATTGTTAACAGTAGCAAACCCCAGAATGAAATACTGTATGAAAGTGAAATTGATGTATCACTTTCATTAGTTTTAGTATTGTCAGGCAGAATTTGTGGGATTAATTTTGAAAGCTTAATCCAGATGGAAAAGGTTAAATTCAATGTTGAGTGAATTTGGTTCAAATTCATTTGTTGCCCTTCCTTGTTCTTTTCTTGAAAGAACTGGAGATTAATTGGAGAATTGTATATACTGTCCTTGTTTTCTGCCATCATTTAACTATGTGAACCAACATTAAAAGACAACCTCTCAGTTATCTGCTGCAATGAGTAAACAAAAAGACCTGCTAGCCATGCCAGCTCTCAGGTCGTGTGTCCTGAGTATTATATGAGTTCATAGGAGTACTTACATTCTTTTTCCTTTTTCCTCAGGATTTATCTGGATCCATTGACGATTTGCCGACTGGAACCGAAGCAACCCTGAGCTCAGCCGTTAGTGCGTCAGGCTCTACAAGCAGCCAAGGGGAGCAGAGCAATCCTGCACAGTCTCCGTTCTCCCCTCATGCTTCTCCACATCTCTCTGGCATCCCTGGAGGCCCATCGCCTTCCCCTGTAGGCTCACCTGTTGGAAGCAACCAGTCGAGATCTGGTCCCATTTCTCCAGCGAGTATTCCAGGTAAGTTTGTTCCAATAAACAAAATTAAACTGCTAGACTAGTTTATTAAACAAATAAATACTCTTGTAATCTGAATTAATTTATTTTCTGAGAATCCTGCCCTTCCAGGACTGCCTTCTGGGTAAAAAAATAAAAAGCATACTTAAACATGGTTAAATTCCGTCTGAACTTTAGCTGCCAAACCCTCAGAGTGCTCAAAGTTCTGAGCTTGGCTCCACATATGTGTTTGATAAACGTCTTTATCATCAACCAATGTGGATACTTAATCATAATTTTTGTATATGGTTTGTGTGTCATCTGTCTGTCAGATATTTCTCTCTATTATTTGCATGGTCCCTTTTTTGGCTTTATTGTGTATTTCTGTTAGTTTTGGCTCTTTGACTTGTGTGGTGGTTTCAGACCCACAAGACAAGGCAGAGATTTTCCAGCCCTGTATTGTGATAATGGGATTTTGGACATGAATAGAGAATATTGTATGAGATGTTTCTTAGTACTGCAAAGGTCAACGAGTTACTAGGAATCCAGCTCCACCAGTGATAATTGAAATGCCAGTGGCATGCTTGCCACTCACTCTTTTGTGCCACATAGTGTGACACTTGTCATTCATGTACTTTCATAAAATTGTGGAAAACTCTTAAGACACTCAGAATTAAAAGCAGGCATGCATTTAGTCTTACCTTGTCCCCACCCATCTTGCACGTTACTTGCAGGAGGTCAGGCAGCAGTGTGCACTTAGTGTTTCAGATGAGTGTATTCTCTTTCTGATGCCCAAGTTTTTGACTGTTTTCTGACATTTTGAATACTGGGGGAATTCCTAAGAGCAGGAGAATGCTGACATTAGCCCAGGGATAACATCAGTTGCTGATAAAACCACGAAAAATCAACATGAAGCTCAGTTAAAAGAAACAAAAGCACTGATGCCTTTTCATTAGATGTGCTGTAAACCAAATGCAGGTTAAAATTCAGAGAGTAGCATGTGTTTTGGTATTCAGAACAAAAGTATCTGTGTGAAGTGTAGGTGCCTGTTTGTATACAGAGGTTAAACTAGATAAGTAAAGGGGAGTAAGCTCAGTGCACACAGGAATGTTGCATACTAAATGCTGTCTGATCATGCTGAGCCCTGATGCTTCATGTGTGCCCTGCAGTTATTTCTTCCCTTTCCATCCACTCTGAATGGCAGCATGTGCTCAGATGGGTCAGGAAAAGTAGGGACAGCAGCAGGACGGGAATATTTGCATTATGTGCAGTAGCTTTGTGTATGCAGCATATTTTACACTACATGGTGAAGCCCGTCCATTTTGTTGATTGGAGTCCCACCTAGCTGGAAAGGTAACATTTTCCCACAGTCAGATTCAAGCAAGTAAATGGATTGGCATTTTAGCTGCCTGATTGCTGAATAGGGAAAGAAAGTTATGACATTGAAAATGGCTTTATTGTAGCCATAATAGATAAGGATAAATAAGAACAGAACAGAGTGTAGGGAGAATTAATAACTTTTATGAAACCAGTTGGTCCCTGTGAGGTAAAAAATAAAAGGGAAGTGGGACCACAGGTCAGGGTTAGAGTCGCTTCATCACTTCAGCTGAGCCCAAAAGCTCATTTTTGTGACTGGCCTACTGAAAAGTATTGCCTCTTCATACAAACCATCACCACCATTTTGCATGTTTTTTTCTGGTCTGCTGCAGTCACACAAAAGCAACTCTTCCTCAGGAAGGATTTTTATGAATGGCACTAAATCAAAACCACCTGCTGCTGCTGCCCCAGCATGGGTGAGCTCCTGTTCTCTGCAGCTCAGTTGCTAAAGGTGAACTCCCAAGCATGAGCCCTCTCCAGAGGAGAGCCAGGCAGCTGCAGGAGCATCACTGCTGCTGCTGCCACCATGGTTCTCAGGCTACAAAATGACGTGAACAAAGCTGCTCTTTAAAACTCTGCAACTAGTAGGACGTCGCCAGGTGCTGGGGCTTTCAAGCTGTATGAATTCGACTGTGCTTTCACCTAAGTGTATTACTGCTGTTGTGCTTCATTACTAGGACTGGAGTAGCTTTTTTCAGCAGCCATATTTACGAGACCCTATGAAAAAGTAACACAGAACTTGTTTGTATTTCTGTGCCTGTTTGCAGTGTTCAGGTTGTGGCCGTTTTTAAACAGATTGTGTGCTACAGCATTGCCTTCAGTAATTTTGCTCGCTGCTATTTTCCTCTCCGTTCTCACCCTACCCTTGTTTGTTCTGACCTCATTCCTCTCCTATTACCTCCTGCAATGTTGTGCCACAGCTTCTCCATGTGACATAGATTGGCTCTTTCAATCATTCTCTCTCCAGCAAGTCATTGTAAAATGAGCAGCTGTTGTGTTGCTGAAAGCTATGGCTAGGGAAAGCCAAAATGTTGCAGGGGGTTCTTGGTGGGAAGGCCGTTAAAATAAAGGTGTTGCTTTCCCAGGGTTTACTGGAAGAGAAGCATCCTTTTCCCAATGCCTCCTTCTTCACAACAAAATTGAAGACTAATTTAACATCAAAAGGGCAGGCAAACAAACAGCCTGCTATTAAACCTCCCAAATGGCTGATTCTATTCCCACTGCCTGTTTAAGCTGTCTCCCCACCCCACTGCAAGCCTGCCGCCCCGCACTGCTTTCTGCCGCACGCCACAGATTTCACGGGAATGGACTGGCACAGGCGGCACTGACATTGGCATGTCCCTAGCTCAGTGGGCATTTCCTTCCTATGCTCTCTGAAATACTGGATGGATATTTTGTGTGGTAAGTGGCACACACGTATGCAGCCTTTTGTTTCCATTCGCTTGACTGGAATAGACCAGGGATATTAACCCCTAAGAGCAGAAAAGGCAACTTAGATGGGTTTTGTTCAGAAAAAGTTTTCTCTTACAAGGGTAACACTTCTTTTTCACACACCCTTTCTTCCAGTCATTTATAAAATCATAGTCTTTTATGATTTTGGGGGATTCAAAATGACATTCTGATTTGTGTTAAGTAGATTATTATTCTGCTTTGCCAGAAATTCTGGTCTTTTTATCTTGCAGTCATCTTCATAATTAGGGTACGTGTTCTTCCAAAGAATGAGATGTGATGCCCTGCACTGCTTTGGGTCTTGAACTGTGCCTGATTCAACCCTAAACCATTAGTGGAAGCTGATGCAGCACATCATCAAAATGCACTGCTGTTGCCAGAAGATTTAGTGGCTGTTAATTTCACTTTTCTGTCTTTTTTTTTCCCCTTTCCCTCCTGCTCCAACCATTCCAGTTTACTAACAAAGCAAAAATGTAAATAAGCTAAACTCCCCTTTCTCCCCCCATCCCCAGTTTTGATCTCACTGGCCAAAGGCTTTTGTCAGCTCTTTCTCCCTTGCAGTGTAAGCAGCAAAAATTTTTAATATTAAGAGTTCCGTGGAAGATTGCTGATAGGCTAGGAATCCCTTAACCCATGATGGACAGGCAGGTTTTGTATGAGTTTATAGGCTCTATTACATGTAAACCTCTGCAGGGATTTTTATCTGTATGGAAGAGAAGAATATCCTGTATTAATACTGAATAGCAAATACTGTCTTTAGAAATATGTAAAAGGTTTTTTTTTTCCACACAGATGGGTATTTTGACTTGTGCTTTTAATACATTACATTCACTTTCTGAACAAACAAGTTTATTTTCACTCTGTTAAGCATCAGCTGCATTGTTGGTTTTATCACAGCTGTATTGGTGTCTTCTTGCACCAAGGAGCTCAGGTACAGCTGGAGTTACAACTTTCAGGAAGAAATTCATGTGTGGATACACTCACCGAAGAATGTTATTGCTGGTCATCTTAATTTATGCTCACCAGTGGTCAGCACCCTTCTCTGATTAAAAATAGCCCACATCTTTAATTCTAGTATATGAGTCAATGGATGTGTTCCATTCAGTGATCAGCTCTATTCTTTTCAATCCTGAGGTCTTCCCCTCCTGTATTGATCAGCTAGCTAGCTTGAAATCCAGGACCTGTCAGCATTAGAGTAACAGCTAGCATTCTATTAAAAAAAGAGCCAGAGGGGAATGAAATACCCAGAGAGAACTGCAGCAGTTCTCTCACTGCTTTGTTCTCTCTAACATGCCTTGCTGTGCATGTTAGTCAATGTGTGGATAGACTAGAGTGATTAAAATGCTGAGAGAATTAAAAAATAAGCAATAGTCTATCGTAGTCCAAAAGGATATTTTAATGCAAAAATCTGAATAGGAGTGATGCTTTCTTTCATGCCTTAGAAAAGGAGAAGCCTAAGAGTTGAACTGCTTCCGGAAGTAGCTGCAGTAAGACAAGCTAATCAGACAAGTCGTGTTTTAAACAAGAATTTGGAAAAATAATTTGCTCAGGATTGAATTATTTCACATGCTCACTCCATTGACCACCACTGTATGTTTTATGGCATGAACTTTTCAGACATTATCTGAAGGAGAGAAGGCTACCATGCGAAAGTGACCAGTGCTGTTTGACATCTTTGTCAGTGACATGGACAGTGGGACTTGAGTGCACCCTCAGCAAGTTTGATGCCAACACCAAGCTATGTGGTGCAGTTGACAAGGTGGAGGGAAGAAATGCCATCCAGAGGGGCCTTGACAGGCTGGAGACATGGGCCAGTGTGAACTCATGAGGTTCAACAAGGCCAAGTGCAAGTTTCTGCACCTGGGCTGGGGCAATCCCAAGCACAAAGACAGGCTGGGCACAAAATGGATTGAGAGCAGCCATAAGGAGAAGGACTTGGGTGTGTTGGCTGATGAGATGTCCAACATGACCCAGCAGTGTGTGCTTGCACCCCAGAAAGCCAGCCATATGCTGGGCTGCATAGGTAAGTGTGAAGAAGTGTGAAGAAGTGCTGGCCACAAGAAGCGTGGGCAGCAGGTCAAGGGAGGTGATTCTGCCCCTCTACTCTGCTCTTGTGAGACCCTACCTGCGGTACTGCATTCAGCTCTGGGGCCCCAACACAAGAAGGACATGGATCTGCTTGAGTGAGTCCAGAGGAGGGCCACGAAGATAATCAGAGGGCTGGAGCACCTCTCCTATGAAGACATATTGAGAGAGTTGGGATCATTTAGCCTGGAGAAGAGCAGGCTCCAGAGCAGCCTTCTAGCAGCCTTGCAGTACCTAAAGGGGGCTTACAAGAAAGCTAGAAAGGGCGTGTAGGGCTGGGACAAGGGAGAATGTCTTTAAGCTGAAAGAAGGGAGATTTAGGTTAGGTGTAAGAAGTTCTTTACTGTGAGGGTAGTGATATACTGGCCCAGGTTGCCCAGAGAAGCTGGGGCTGCCCTGTCCCTGGCAGTGTTCAAGGCCACGTTGTATGGGGCTTTGAGCAACCTGGTTTAGTGGAAGGTGTCCCTGCCTATGACAGAGGGGTTGAACTAAATGGTGTTTAAGATCCGTTTTAACCTAAACCATTCTGTAATTCTGTGAATTTTTAATGATTTTGTTGTTTTACAGATATCCTTAAATAATTACAAAACAAGGAAGGGGATTATATCCTTGTAAAATTAATATGATTTCCCTGTCTAGAAAGATTATTTTAACACATCTATCAATATTTCCCCCTTGGCTTCTCCGGAGGCAAAGATCTTGCAACAGCTTGTTGCAGGGAAGATGCATGCTGTTCATTGGCATCCGGACCAGAAAAAATCAAAACACAAAATGCCACTGACGTAGCTATGTTCTTAATCACTGTTAGTGCACAAAACATCTATTCAGCAGTTTTGCAAATCTAGAGTGCTTACAAATGAAATACATGAAGGTTTCACATAGCAGGAGTTTAAAATGCCTTCTTTTGAAGGGTGTGTACAACATTTAGAATTTTTCTGTCTTTTTGAAAAGAGGAAAAGTAAGCAAATTGTAAGGTACTCTAGCTTGAGGCATTCCTTCTAGCATGTGGAGGATCTAACCTGTGATACCTATTGTGCCCAGGTCACAACTGATGAATAATCTGTTGTCTCAGGGCTTTGTGAAATAACTAAATAGTCTCAGCCTATTTTCTTGAGGAAAGCCCATGCTACAGAAGGAGCAATCAAAATCGTTATCATACTTGCAGCCTGGCCAGAGAGATCAGGAAAGGTGTCTTTCTCTGCAGAGGTGGTCTTCTGAGAACAGGTGCAGGAGATTAAATGAGACAGAGACACACTGTTCGAGTTCCTCCTGTTAGTTTTGCTTGATGACAGAGGGTTTCATATTCCAGGACCATCAAGCTGTTGTTTTTCATCAGCTCTAAGTTAAGCATCAGATTGAAAAACCACAAGTCACCAAAACCAGCATGTCCTGGGTAGTTATTTTTTAGAGGTAGTTTCTAGTTTTCAGTTTTAAGTGTTTTCATTTGCTTAATATCTGGTTTATCAGTATTTATATTTCATGGTCACACATTTCAGTTTCAGTATTTTAATTGCTGTGTAAGCCAGTGATGAACATTTCTGACCCATGGACTGAACATCCTGCAGGGTCTGATGAGCATGGCACCCTACAAGGGCTTCATACAGAGCTCCCCTAGATAGCCAGGTCGGCAGCACTCACATCCCCATAGCTGTGCTCTGTTCCCTGTCTGGTTTGTTCTCTTTGTTGATTCTTGCCAGGCCTGTTTTCACCATCCTGGCCGTTGCCAAGTGGCCAGCATGGAGGGGCATCTGCTGCTGTGCATGCCGTGGCAGCACTCATACAGCAGGCCGCATCCTGTAGTCCTGTGAGTCATTGGTAGCCTTTGGGTTGCTGGTACAGACCCACCTGGAGTATGATGGCTGTCGAAATCCAGTTAAAATCTTTGCATAATTATGCACTTGCTCTGGTTCACATAACAAAATTCAAACCACAGCCGCCAAGGTTTGACAGGCATGTTTGTTGTTTAGCTGTATACTCTTAAGGCCAGCCTTGGACAATTATTATTTACCTTTTGTCGTTAAACTGCATTTCTGTCTGACTTTGTTGCTCAGCCCACTTATGTTAAAAAGTTAATACAGTGTATATTTGGGTTTGGCCGTTTGGGGTTTTAATTGTGTCATTATTTGGCTACACAAATGCAGATTCTCTGTCCTTTCTGTTGCCAAATAGGGCATTAATTTGCATATTACAAAAATTAAAAGGTTGTCTTTCACTCCCTTGTCTTTTGCAGTACTTACCAGTGATTGATGAGTGAATGGGAGATGTCTCTCACATTTGTATCAGTATGCTTTTGTTGTTGTTGACAGATGGTTGTTATACCTAGATAAAATAGAACATAAATGTGCTAAGTGGTTTGGTTTCTGTGATGGGATAGGCTGTTGTGGCTTCCAGTTTTTCAGTGGACTCTGTATCACTGCCATTAGAGATATTTAAAGCTGCCTTCATGCTTCATAGTTACTATCAGGCTTGACTAGATGGATATGTGGTGTATCCCTCCTTAGTAGAAAGAACCCTAGCAATTGTAAATACGGCTTGAATTAGTAATGGGCCAGCTAGAAATTAGCCATTTAGCTTCAAAAGAAGAACACTTCAACTATCTCCAGCTAATATTTCTTTTTTTTTTTTAACAATGAAAAGCAAGATACTTGGTCTCCACCTTAGAGACAAAATTCGTGCAGGTTGAGCCAGTGGCTTGAAAGTTTCAAACAGCCCTTTGACAACTTTGCTCCATAGGTAGATATGGAAGTCAAATTGCTAAGTGGATTCTTAGAAAGTAAACACACTCACTCTGGTAGTGAGCTTTTCTGTTTGTTCCCCATCTCCAGATAACAGTGGACTCAAATTATTGTGATGTGTTGATTGATTACAGCCGTTAAGTTTCGTGGTAATCAGTTTCATCACTTATTCTCAATTCACACTTGCATCTTTGATTTCTCTTCCACAACAGGGTGATGTGGGCTGTCATTGACTAATGAATAACAGAATTGGTTTCGGCATGAGACAAACGGAATGCCGACACCAATCCCAAAATGCATTAATCTTTAATAATCCACATCTGCATGTTTATAAATGGTATAACCAGGGGTTGCTAATGTTGATATTCCCCCTTCCAAACAGAAGCTGACATAGAAGTTGGTGTTTGCAAACTGCATGAGAGACAAGTAGCAGCACATAGTGTGTGTGACCTTGTGGAGGGAGCTCACCAGATGAAAGTTCTCTCTTGATTAAAGATACATGAAGAATTGCTCTGCTTCCTCACCAGTCTTTAGAGCTTATCATTGTTGGGCAAGATGAAATATGGCATGATAGATATTGTCTTCTAGGAAGATCAGACCCACCAAATGGGTTTTGGAAGCAGGTTTGCCTTAAGGTGCTTTTATCCTTTTATGCATTCAACTTGCCCTTTTTTCCACAGTCCCTGAGAACTGTTGAGATGGGTCTCTGTAGTATGTAATATAACACAATAAGGAAAACTAGATTATCTAAGAGTTGTTACTTTTGAGGATAGCATTAATGAGAGCACACACATTTTGCTATTGAAACACCCATTAATCTTAGGCAGTGGACTGGTATGAGAAGCAGCAGGTAGGACTAACAAAATAGTTCATTGCCACATATCAGCACTGCTCCAATTTCCACATGCTTGCCTGAGCTTGAGAGAGTCAGGAGGAGCAGGGAGGAGTGAAACACCATCACTGCTGGTCTTTTAGGTTAATGTGACCTCATGATGAATATTTATTCTTACGTGTAGCTGGATCAAGGGAAAAGAAATGCTTCTAAGAATTTGCAGTTTCAGTTCACACTCACCTTCTCTTTGGCATCTCATATATTTTCACACTGAAATACTATACATGAAAGATGATACATGGTTTTCTTAGATTTTGTTAGGTTAAATTTAGGAGTTCAGGTTTTTATTAGGTGGCAAATACTAGAAGTGTATGTCTGCTACAC
Source organism: Psilopsiagon aurifrons (assembly GCA_025447955.1). NCBI lineage: Eukaryota > Metazoa > Chordata > Aves > Psittaciformes > Psittacidae > Psilopsiagon > Psilopsiagon aurifrons. The sequence continues at coordinate 11,585 of JAOEHY010052064.1, forward strand.
TGGTTGTGCTTCTCAGGCTCTTAAAAACAGAAGATGCAGTGAGGAACAGCTTAGAGAAAAGCCTGTAGTCACAAATGTAGTCTAGAGAATAAGCATTGATAATGAAAAATTCTTCCTTTTGGAACTTGGATTGGCTCTCTAAATGGAATTCTGAGTTTTTATGTTTCAAGTGTGTGGCAGGGTAAGTTTCGTTTCTGGAAGGAAGAAGTGAGCCAAAAATAAGGAAGAAATACTGCCCTGTCTTTTGTTAGGAGCTTTTAGATATTTAGCACTTGAATCAATTGAATTTTATATTCTGGTTAATTGACATTTTCTAAAGAAATTGGGAACGATTTTTCTCTAATCGAAGCATATGCTTTTTGCATTAACAAACATGTAATGTCATGTCCCAAGTAATTACAAATTATTAAATCCATGCAACCCTTTGCAATCTTCTACTTCAGTGTAAATGCAAGCAAAACTGTCATTTCTATGAAAGGCTTAAAGGACAGAGAGCAAAAATAGCATATGATTACAGGGTTTGGGTCGTTCCCTAAAGAACACAGACACTTTTTTCAGCGGTTTGCACAAATTTAAGAAAATACAATTTACAAAATCTAAAAGCAATTCACAGGCCCCGTAGAGGTGTGAGAGAAAGCACTGGGCAAGCTGTGGCCGCAGCCTCTCCCAACCTCTCTCATCCAAATTCACACTGTTGCTTTGGAGGGACATGGTGGCACAGAGTGCAAAACATGTGGAGGGGCGGTTAAATGAGACTTTTGAGAGGAAAAAGAAGAATTAAGTCAGTGGCTGGGCTTTGAAGAGGTCTGTCTAGTGCAAGCAGCGAGCGAGTGAGGAAGAAAGGAGCAAGCGCCTCATCTAATCTTTCTCCTGGGGACCCAGGTGGACAAATTGGCAACCCCGTTCACAGCCCTCCCCCCCCTCCTTTGTAGCATAAGAACTGCTAATCGGATCCATGCTGCTGCAACTGTGGTTAGTTATTAACAGAATAAAAGCAGATTTCTTCAAAAGAACGGGTTGGGGAAAACGGCTATACAAAATTGCAAGGTTGTTAGAATCTTAAATGCACAGCAGTCGGTTTTTCCCTATTCTGAATTAGGCGATGAATACGGCCTTTCATCTGTCACTGTGCCCGTTTCTTCAGAAGGCAGCCAAACATTAAGCTTCTCAAACACACAAAAAAAAAGGAAAAAATTGTTTGAAAGAGGAAAAATATTGGGGAGCAGGAAGAATAGGAAAATGAGAAAGAGAAACCAGGTTTTGTTTTTATTAATTTGGCTTGGTGAGAGAAATACGAGCTTGCCTGCTCTATTCAGTTCCTGCATGCCAGCCGCTGTGAGCCACCATTTCTGAATGCAGGGATTAGAAAAGATTTAACTGGTTGCTATCCTGGGCTGCGCCATTCTGGATTGGCCTCCAGCAGAAAAACCCTGGGGCTGGGAACTCTCCCGAGCTTAATGGAAGTAATGCATTGAATGAACATGGAGTTAGGCAGAGGAGAAAGCAGGAAAAGAATTTGAGCTCCCAACATGAAACTTCTCATAACTGTGAAGTGAAATTGCAGGTCTGAGGAGGGCGTTGTGGAAGATAGAGAAGCGGCAGTGCCTAGATTTAGACTGACTTAACCTTTACTTATAAATAAATAAATGAATAAATGATGAATCCTTAATTTTGAGGAGCTCTACAGCATCCCTGGTTTGCAGCAGGATTCTGAATTTTGTTAGAGAGGAATAGTTATCAGGCAGACAGGTGCGTGCTGAGGCCTACTGGAAATCCATTCACTCTTTGGGTGAGTCACAGCCTTTTGAAGATTTCCACTGACAGCTTGCTTTGGGCTTGTTGCCAAAATCTCAGGATAAAAATGCTGTGGTGCTTCACATCAGTCCAAATGCAGAGGTGATTTCTAGATGGAGCATGAAACAGACCCTCTTTGCAGTGGCTGCTGCTCCTCTCCTTTCCTCTCCTGAGCAAAGTGATCTTTTGCTTTGACGGGGAGTAGTATGTTTGCTTTTCTGCCTTTTGCCACTCAGCCTGTTGTCAGTTTAGGCAGTAGTAACAATTATTTCACTTTATACCCCTGAGGATTTCTTAGAAGTCTTCACACCCTTATTCAGAGATTACACAATGTGAAAATAAAACTTGGATGTCTAATTTGGCAAACCCCAGTTTCAGCTATTTAATTCTTTTTTAAGAAAAGTCCAGAATATAATGAATTATTCTGTCATGAGGGTGACATTTGGATGGTGTTCCATAAGTAATACCTTGGGACTACGTGCCGAATAATGAGCATGAAACAAAATACTGAATAGCTACCTCATCCAGTCAGTGTCAACTTTGCTTTGAATTAAATGTTGTATCATGTCAAACAAGTAGCTTCTGGTTGTGAAATTAAGATGTTTATGCTATTGCATGTGTGCAGAGAAAAGTCAGAAATAGAGTTCTTCAGGCTCAGTGTTGCATCTTTTAATGGAGATTTGAGAGCAATTTAGCACTTACGTTACAAAGACATCCGTGGAACAAACTCACAGCCCTGACCTTGGTGTGGTAACACAAATATGAAAAGGGAGATGGAGTGTAACTTTCAAGGATTAGCGGTCTGAGTATTATTCTTTCATGAGGAAAGAAGTGGGTTTTTTACCTTTTGTGTGGATTTCATTTTGTGTGGATTGTGAGTGATACTCGTGTATGTTTGGGAATCTTGAGTCTTCGGTGCATGATGCATTTGTTTTAAGAGGTAATATGGAAAATCAGAGCCAGGCCCAACAACAGTCTTGATAACTTTTGGTAATGTGTAGCATCCATAAGTCTGGCTTGACAATTTTCATGTTTACAGACACTTTGCATTACTACAGCAGAACAAGTCAGCCACTTGTGATCTTGCTTTCAGCAGCCACACAGCCAGCCACCAAAAGCATCCCAAGGCGGGAGGGCTCCAGGCTTAGTACAAAGCTCCCAGGTTGGAGAGATGGAAATCATCTCGGTGAGCAGCAGGCAGCAGTGGATTACCAGCACTGCTGTTGCTAGCAAGGAGTTATTAGATGCAGTGAACAGAGCCAGAAGGTTTGGTTTGAGCATGCTTGACTCTGTGTAACCCCCCAGAGTGGTTCAGCAGAGCCACGGCTGGTGTATCTGGAAGGGTCCACATGTCGCTGACCGTCTGAAGCATCTGTGCTCAGGTTGCTGTATAGATACAAAGAAGGTTTTAATATTTTGTGTCTTCATTTGGGGGGATATAGAATATATAGGAAACCCTTGGTTTTTACTCAAAGAGTAAGTAATTTGAAAATACTGTTGATACAACAGGAAGCTTGGCTGCAGTGCGAAAATTAAGGAAGAAAATAATCGTAAAGGGTCATAGGCTTTGTAAGATGAAAGAGTAACACAAACCACATGACCAGTTTCCCTTTATGCTACCTATAGAAAAGTTTTTCATTTGAGGTCATTTGCACCTCACTTCCAATTTCCTGAAAAGCTCATTTAAAACAATCCCATATAGGAGCCTCTTTATGATCTTTAATTTTTGACATAGGGATCTGAGACCCAGAATGTCCCTTCTGGTCTGTGAGCCTTTACTGTCACATAAGACTGTTTTTTATCAGATTTCATCTTAATCACTAAGTTTCCTGGACCTCATTATTCCTAAAAGGAAGTTGTTTAAGATTCCAGTAATGGTTTGATTATCATCCTAAACATTGTGCTCTTTTTCCTCCCTGATATTTAGCCACAAAAACAATTTTAAAAAGAAGTCACAGAATCACAGCTTTAGTTTTTGCCATGCTATGTAATACTCCCTCAGCCTCCTGTCACGTCATGCTGGTAAATATTCTTGGTTCCCCTTCCAGGTAGCATCACCCTTACTGGTTTTGTCTGAGTGAATACTCGCCAGTGATACATCAGCAGTGGTGTTATGTTTCTTTACCTTGTCGTGGTTTAAGCTGTAAATCAGCCACGCAGTTTATTAACCCACCTCCCCCTCCTAAAAGAGCTGCTGCGGTTTAAGCTGTAAAACAAGCAGTTTTGTTCACTCACTTCCCC
>JAOEHY010052066.1:0-13890 GCA_025447955.1 Psilopsiagon aurifrons
ACCGGGGGGGGGGGGGGGGGAGGGAACAACAGCGAGAGGTGGCACACGCAGTGCGGGCCCTGGAGCCGTGGAGCCCGCAGGAGGCACAGGGCAGTGCCATGGCCGAGGGGCCATGGGTTAATGCGGGCCCCGGCGGTGCTGGCTGAGGTACCCGAGCCACAACGAGAGCCTAAAGCAGAGCTGAGAGCCGCTGCCTCCCGCCTGAGCCTCGCATCCGAACGCCTGAAGTGGGATCCCTGAAGGCAAAGGGCCGGAGGAGCGGGACTGCCTTCCTCACCTTCCAACCTCGACAGAGCTCCCCGTGAGGGGAAGCTGATGGAGGGCCGCTTGCTGCAGGACAGCTCCGTTTTAGTTAAAGGTCGTAGGGTACCCGGTGCGAAAGCGCGTCTAATAAAAGACACAGAAACGGCGGCGATGCCAGCAGATTAAATTCCCGAGCAAGAGGCTAACGGTCTCGGAAAGGTCACTCAGTGTGAGATGCATTTCAAGGAAAGACAGGGACAGGGCAAGTCTGGGAAGAGCAGTTGGGAAGAGGTGAATAAAGCAACGCGGCGCGTTCCAAGAAGCCAGGACACCAGAGGAGGGGTGGTCTGGGGTACGCGGGGCACCGCAGGGTCTTGGCGCAGCTCCTGCAGGCCCCGGGTTCCACCGTTGCAACCTCAACCCTCTCCGCTCCTGCAGGCAACGCCGCTGGGAAAAAGGAAGTGGGACGCTGCGTTACGTTGTGACTGCGCAAGGACCTGCAGGGGCATTCATGCTGTGTCTGGGACAGCACACGTGGGTGCAGAGCCAGGAGGGAACAAACAGCGCCCTTCTCTGCACCCTCAGCAAGCCCAGCAGGTACCGACCCAAAGACAGTGATGCACCAGAGCCACAAAGAGCGTGTCTCCCATCTGCTCTCCAAGTTTATTATTGCTTTACACATTCCTAAGGGCTAGGCAGAGATCCAGCGGCTCTGGGACCTGGAATAGGGGCGGACAGCAAGGCCTGGGGCAGCTCCAGCTGATCTGCCAGCCCGGACAGGGATCACTGAACCGGCCACGCTGGCCTGAGCAAACAGCAGCAGCTTCAGAGGACCGGGAAGCACGTGGCACCCGGCTGGACACAGGGCAAGTGTCAAAGGCACAGCATGAGGCATGAGACCTCTGTCCTCTCCTGTGATGTTGGAGGTCTCCTCGTACCTCTCTTTGGATCAACATCCTTTGCTGCCCTTGCGCCAGTGCAGTTTCCAGCACCCTCACAAGAGGGGCAGCAGGGGAAGGAAGCGTGGAACCTGCTTTCTCAGCTCCTAGAAAGCCACATATAGAAGCAAAGACTGGGCTAAGGCACAGACTGGAGCAAGCCAGAGAGAAGGCAGAAAGCTGCTGTGGCTCATCCATCTCAAGGCAACATGACCCAACTGCTCTGTCAGGTACACAGCCAAGGGTTGCACTTGGCACTTGTCACAGCTGCTCATGAAGACTTTGGGGCAGTTGGTCCCTGCATTGCCAAAGCCAAGAGAACAAACCAGTGAGGGAGAAAGGCTCTCCAGGGATGGGCATGGAATCAGCACAGGCAAACCTGTGATGTGACAACAGAGGAGGTTTGAGTGCAAGAGCCAGAAGTCTACATAAACAAGTGTGTGTGACACATAAAGCATTAGCCAGAGCAGCTGGGGGTGCCTGGGGCAGCAGCACATGGCAACAGGGCAAAGAATGCTGGGTTCTGTGCTGTGCTTCTCCTTCTCAGCCCCTTACAAGTCCTGAGGAGCCTCCTTCACCCTGGTGGAGCCTGGCAGGGAGCTGTGTCCTCTGCATGAGCCAGTTAAGCCAAAAGCAAGAGCGCTGAGAAGGAGGGGGCTGGTGTCATGCAGAGTGGCTCCATGGGCTAATACCAAAGCTTGTCCTCCTTAAGATGACCTGGCAGAGTCCCTCTGAGAACTGAGTCCATCACGGCAGGAGAAAAGTAGAGGAGGAAGATGCTCAGCCCTACTCAGGGCAGAGCCTAGACAGCAGCAGAAGCTAAATGAGCCCTTCGAAGAGACAGGGAGATCAACAGGTACCTCTGTGCAGATGCCAGGCCCAGGCTGGCAGTGTCCAAGGCTGATAAAGGGATCCTCTGCCCTTCCAGCACCCTGCAAAGGCTCCCAGGAGACCTGGACTCCTTAGAAAGCTGTAGCTCTCTGCTCATCTTGGCAGGATCAGGTCTTGCAGGCAGAGCCCCCTTACTTGTGCTCAGGGTGGTTCTGGAGGCACTTGATGACATCAGTAACAGGTTTGCCCTCATAGCAGATCTGATACACAGCTGTGAAGAGGGGGAACCTGTGGGCAGATGGACAAGGTCACCCTTTGCCCTGTCACCACAGCTGCCAGGGTCAGAGCAGCTCCTGCGGTGACATGCAGGGCCACTGGGCAGGAGCAGAGAGGACAGTGCCTTGCTGCCCCCTCCAACAGGCCATTCCTGGCTGCTTCGGTGTGGGCAATGCAGAGATTGACCTGAAGAGCAGGGGCACTAAGGGTGAGCTTCCCCTCTGCCCCCCAAAAAGAGCAGACAAGGGAGATGGCAGCACTCACTTCTCCACTGCGTTCTTGCTTTTCAGGATGCGATGGAGCTCAGCAGACGTCTGAGGACCCTGCAGCTTCTGCCCATTCAGCATCTCCTTCTCCAGCTGCTCAAGAGACTGAAACAACCAACAAGTGAGGGAACTGGACCCTGCAACCCCATCGGCCACCCCACATCCCTTCCCTGGAGCCAGGCTGTGGCACCAGGCGAGTGAAGGCAGGATGTACCACAGTGCTAACTGGGTTTACCTCGGCATGGGGATGCAGGTACCAGTGTTGCTCCTCTTACCTTCCCAGTCTTGGCAAAAGCCTCAGCCACCTTTCGGTTGCGGCCGCCGTAGCAGGTAGTGATGAGATCAGCAACCCCACAGCTCTGCAGGAACGTGGAGGAGGTGACAGGGCCCTTACAGAAGAGTTTGGCAAAGCCGATCATCTCCATCAGTCCCAGACGGATCACGGCAGCCTTCGTGTTGTCTCCATAGCCGAGCCCATCACAGAAACCTGCTCCTACGGCCACCACGTTCTGGAAAACAGCAGCATTGTGGAAGGATCTGTTCCCAGTGGAGCTCAGGGCTTTGCTCTGTCCGTGAGCTGCCAGTGTGATGCCAAGCACAGGCTCCTGCCTGCTCCCAATGATCCAGTGATCATCATCCCTCCAAGCAGCTGAACAGGACACACACAAAGGGCCTTTGACCCAAAGGTCTCAGTGAGCCACAGTGCAGTACCCAGAGGGGCTCATTCTGCTGTCAGCCTCCTCCCCAGAGCAGGGCCATAGGGAGTAATGGGTGCTGCTAACCAAGACCTGCAAAGCCCAGTGAGCAGCTCACCCACCTTGAGAGCCCCACAGATCTCCACAGTGTCAGCTTCCTGCACCACTGTCACCCGGAAATTCGGTGTCTGCATCAGCTCCTTCAGTGTCTGCCCATGCTGCAGGTCCTTGCAGCCTGATGAGACAACGGGGGAGGGAGGAAGATGATGGGGGAAGGCCCTAAGGTAGGACTGTGCTCTTCTGCCCATTGGTGTGTTCCTGCAGCAAAAACCCTTGCAGCTAGTGCAGCGAGAGGAACTGATTGCCCAACTGATGGGCACTGCTGAACATCTGCAGGTCCAGATTGTGGAGCAAGGTTCGGCCTTGGAATTCCCAGAACACAGGGACAGTCCCTACTGCTGTGTCAACAAATTACGTGTCCAGTAAATGAAAGGCATCTTCAAAGGCTGCAGATTTGGGTTTGGAGACTGCTGTTCTCCCTGTTCCTGCAGTGCAAGAGCATCTCTGTGCTCGCAGTGGTAACACGCTCTGTTTATACCTCTCCAGTCTGTGCCCCCTCCTGCACAGCATGTTTGCTTTTCGTTTAAAATACGGACACTTTGAATCCTGGAACTTCTGACCCGGCAGCAAAGTGCTCTGTTGGTTTTGGCTGCTGTGCCTGATTCACAAACAGTATGGAGGATGTTAGGAACAACCACCAGATGAGCTTTCAAGCAGCCCTGCCTGGCAACAACCCAGGATCCAGGTGAGTGTCCCTTGAAGCGCAAGGAAATGAAGGTAGGAACTCTACTTCTAAAGGGCCTCTTGGTGTCCACCCCTTTGATTTGTGCCAGGCAGACTGCCTGATGCTGAGCCTGTGCCTGCAGGACCTTTCAGACACACAGCTCTGGTTTTAATGAAGCGAGCAATCACATTGTAAACCCTGTCAATGAGCTCATCCAGCTCCTATGGAGCGTCGCTGCCTCTCCTGGGGTCAGCTCACCCGAGGCAGCAGTGGTTTGAGCTGCACCACGCTCAGCCCTTTGACTCTTCGCACCCCTCAGGAGTGAGGGCTGCTGCAGAGGGGGGTCCTTGGCTCCTTACCGATGGTTGTTTCACAGAACTTCTCTTCTGCCACCTCATTTGCAATATTGGCCCCCATGAGGACGCTCATCTCTATTCCCAGTTTCTCATGGATAATGTCTGAGATCAGCCTCAGCCCATCTGGTCCTTCATCCACCCCCTGGAAGACAACCAGGGGCAGAGATGAGGACCTGCCCCCATCCTGTCATTCCCTGTGCTGCAGTGCTCTTGCTCTCATCCCCACAGCCCCTCCAGTGCTCAGCTGCACCCCACTCCTTGCAGCATTTGAGATCCCCCACATGCCCTCACACCCTTCTCCTCCATCAATGCACCTCCAAATCCCCACCTTCCACATCCCACATAACCCCCAGAGCCCAGTTTACCCCCCCAAATCCCAGGATCCCTTTGCAGCTCCTCCAAGCCAGGCTGCTCCCTGTTAAACCCCTTTAGCCCAGCGCCCCAATGACCTGCCTGGGCTCCCCCTGCTCACACCTTGATGAGTGACATCCCAACAGCATCTTTCTTCACATGGCCCTTGAGCTGGTCACAGACTTTGCCAATAAACTGGTGGGGCACCACGAAGAGGAGGATGTCAGCCCCAGCACAGGCTTTCAGCAGGTCTGGCTCTGCTACCTGAGGAGAGCAGGGCTGTTGTAAGGGACTTGTGCCTGTAGTTGTTATTTCCTGAATCCAAGAGGAGCAGAGGCTTGAGAGTAACTAATGGGGGCTTCCCTGTAGGGGAAGGAAGGGCACAAGTGACTGCCCCGAGGCCTCCTTCCAGGGCTGGCAGAGCAGCGGGGCAGGAGCAGCGCAGGTCCCACAAGAGTGAAGAGGGGCCGAGTGTCCTGGCGTGGGGCACAGCCAGCAAATGGCCTCAAGCCCGGGCTGTAGGATACCAGAGCAGGGACAAAGGTGGGCAGCGGGAGCAGCCAGGGCTGCAGCTCGTCCAAGCGCAGATCAAGGTCACTGCCAGCGTGTAACTGAGCCTGTTCAGCCCGCGGCATCCCCCGGCTCCCCAGCACAGTGCCCGGGGCTGTTTATTACCTCTCAGCACAGAGCTGCCACCCCCTGCGCTCAGCGGGGGGAGGCCCCCGCGGTGCCACACTCACCACGTTGGGGGGCAGCTTGTGCCCTGGCAGGTACTTGACGTTCTCATGCTCTGTGTTGATGATGTCCGTGAGCCGCCGGCCGCCCACCTCCTCCTGCAGCACCCACATGTTCACCTTCTCCTCGAAGGTGCTCAGCCGCGCCGCGTTGCTGCCAGCGATTTTGGCGATGGCCGAGCCCCTGCACGGGCAGAAGCAGAGCCATTGGGCAGTGGGCACAGCTCGTAGAGGGGAACGCTGTGCCCAGTGCCCGGGAGCCGGCGCTCACCAGTTGCCAGAGCCCACGATGCACACTCGTTTGCCACCCATGGTGCTGGGAGCCGGGGCACTGCGCAGCTCGGAGCCCGCCGCTGCTATTTCAAGGCCGGCCGGAGCAGCGGGACTGGGGACGGCCCCGGCCCGCCCCTGGCTCCGCCTTGCCCCGGGGGAGCCGGGCAGCAGGGCCCCCGCGGCGGCCCCACCGGTGCTGGGTAACGCGGGGTGCGCATCGCTTCCCTGGAGCCGAGGGGAAACGGCTGAACCCAAACCTGCGCCGAACCGGGAGCCGCGACTGCCAAATCTCCCCCCTTTCCTTTAATAAAGCATTTTATTCTCCCCCTCCTCCTAAGTGCCACTGCCCCCCCAAAGGAAGGCCAAACCACCTGGCTGCAGACCCACGGCTCCCTCATCTCACTGCCCGAAGCAGCAACCTGCTCGCTCTTCTCTAGAGCATCTCTTGACGCTACAAGGGCTTAGAGGTTTTCTGTAAAGCATTATCACCACTACGTTTATGAACAAGGCAGAGTGACCACGGGAATTCCCTTTTCCAGTTTTATACCCTCCTATGTGAACTTTAATACAGGTTCCTCAAAATGCCACTGGATGCCTACGGGGCACGTAACAGGCCGCCACGTTCTGCAAGGCAGCAGAGGCTGAGAATGGGGCTGAGCCAATTTTAGCAGCAGGTTGGTCACTCATTTCCAGTTTTGCTCAAGTGACTTTGCTTGTTTAGCACCAAAGCACTTTGCAAAGGCTCAACACACTCTGCAAGCCAAGAGATCCCTACAGTGAGGGCGCTCTATAAAAGGCCAAAATATGAAGAACCTTTTCGCTCCAGTCTCTTAACCCGGTTGGCTTTAAAAGTGGAGATAATGCTGTCCCTTCGTCCCTTCCCAGGCAAGCAACTGAAGTGCCATCCCCCAAGCTGAGAGGAAGGGTGCTGGCAGCCACAGGAGGAGGAGGAGGAGAGCTTCCTTCACAGGAGGCTTTTATTAAAACTGGGTGACGTCTACAAGGATACAGTACAAAAAAAATTTGGTCCATGGAAAAAAACCCCATAATAGTCAGTTAAGAAAATCAGTTACTCTGCAACAGTTACAATTGCCTACGCAGGACTCAGCATCCTTCATGTGTGATTCCCCTGAGGAGTCAGTGGGCTGCTTCATCAGCACCAAGACCTTCACCCCAGTACCACAGAGGAGCCATCGCCTAAGGGGGCAGAGAAGGGAAGTCGAGAGTCTATTACTCAGACATGTATAACACAGACACAAGGAGTAGGGCCACCCAAATTCATAGCAACCTTCCCAACCACACCAAAAGTGGGTGTGGGGATGGGGGGGGGGAGTGTCATCAGTACTGTGACTTTGCAGCTATTCCAAGAGAATCCAACCAACTTTCAAGTCCATTTGCATTACAGTCCCGAGCAGAAATACCAAGATCCAGGTCAAGAGAAGGCCGTCTCTTACACCTCACCCCATGTCCACCAGTAACTCATTCCATGAAGAGACATCTGGGCTGCTGCTCCCCAGAGTAAAGAAAAATCTACTTGTACGTTCCTGAAACCATGCTGGGCCTTATGGCAGCCCCAGAACCTACAACGTGACTAAAACCCACAGGAGCTTCAGCATGGAAACACACCTGCTAACTCATACACGCTTGGAGATACATCCATTCCCAAGGACTGTCCTGTTCCACCCTCAGATCCACAAGAAGGAGCCTCTGGTCCCCACAGCAAGTGACACAGGATAACTGTCCCAAAGGAGTAAGCCTACAACATTGTGTCCCTGCACAATTCCACCAGGCAGTTGCTGCATCCCCTCTCCTGCTACAGAGAGAAGGAGCAGCCACATGGCTTGATGCAACAGCAAGTGGAGGTCTTCCAAAGTGCAGAGAGGTCTCACCACTCCAGTGCTTCCACATCCCTGCAGTAAGCCAACACCTCCTCTGCCCCGTGATCCCAGCCTAGGACAGTCTGCCGCAGAACACAAAGGGAACAGGGCAGGAAAGGAGGGGCAGGGGAAGAAGCGATTCTCTACTGAGTCCAGAAACTTCCTCAAGGAGAGTGACCTACGAGGCAGCCCAGTGCAGCAGCACCCTCCACACGAGGGAGGGCAGGGAGGTATGTCAGCTCATAGCATCCTGCCCACTACATCTCCTGGTAGCTTGCTATAACATGAGGCAGGGAAGAGACTAGAACTCCACTTTTACAGCAGTTCCAGGCCTCTCAGAGCCAGGTCCCGTGTGCCACAACTAGATGCTAGTTGGGGAAAGAACAGGCTGTGGTTTCCGAACTTGAGAAAGGCTCCAAGTCAGCACTTGCAACTGGCTATGGGGACACACTACAGGCAGTGCAGAGTCAAGGGGAGGCTCTCGGAAGCTTTGGGACTGGGCAAGGCAACAGTCAGGAAGAAAACCAGGTAGAAATGTGTGTTCACTGGAGCCCGTCTGCTTGCCACAGTCCAGCAGATTGCAGGTGTCCTGGAGCTGCCCCAACAGGGACAATGCCAGGATGAATAATGAGGCGGCCACGCTGCCGGAGTGGGATTATGTGAGCTTTAACAGCGTACTCAGCAGCTCTGGCTCCACAAAGAGCTGGGATGCCTTCTGGTGGGGAGGAGCAGAGCATCTATGTGTTGCGGATTCCCAGGGCCTGCTCCAATTCCTGCCGTCTCTGCTGCACCTGCAAGAGAAGCCGGAGTGGAGCATTAACATACACGGATGGTGCAGCACCACAGCATCCCAGTAAAGCGGGGCCCAGCTAGGAACTGGGCGAGCTTAAACTGGGAGCAAGATGCATCAGCAGCATCTACAAGTGGACCTTAACACTGCCACTCTCCATGAGTAGCATCTGCCCCCAAGTTGTGACAGGTACTCAGAACCACTGAGTACAGAGGAGAACCCCTGCTCGGGGACACTCACCTTGGAGTAGAAGTATCTGCACACAGCTTCCTGAGCCCACGGCTGGAAGTAGAACTCAGCTCTACGCTCCTCTTCTGGATTCCCAACAACATCAGTCATTGTCTGGAGAGCACAAAGGACGAAACAGTTCAGGGAGTGCAATAGCTCTGGCTGTGCTGAGCAAACCCACAGCCCTCCCCTTTCCTCAAAGGCATTTCAGTAGAGTCAGGTCAGGTTCTTCCACTTGACTCCGATTCCAGTCTTGCTTTCTGAGCAGGAAATTGCCTCTCTCTCTCAGTGGGAGCTGGTTATAATGAGGGAAGAGTGTGACTGGATCCACCTTCCACACAAGTCAAAGCTTTTACCTTTAAATCCCGGCACTGGGACTGGAGCCAGTCATTGATGAAGCCCTGAGGATCTCGGGCAAAGCTCAGCATGAACTCCCGCTGGGTCTTCAGCTGGTTAATTGTCTCTATTGTTTCATGAATCTGAAGGAGAAGCACAGAACTAAACTGCTGAATAGGGGAAAAAGTCAGACTGAAACATCAAGAGATGGCATCACATGGAGGCAAAACCTTATACTCCCTGGTTGACTTACACCTATCCAACAAGGTTTTTCAGCTCCCTGAACTCCTGTCCTGTTCAGGGTTCACCTGCTCCACAGACACATTCCCACTCAGCAAGGAGAGGGGCAGACCTGGAGGAGCTCTCCCTACCTTGTTATCCAGAGCAGCAATTTCCTGTTGACTGGCTGTGGACAGCAGAAAGGAATTCATCTGAGTTTTCAAGGTATCATCCACCTCCACATCGATGTCATAGCAAGCTGTTTTCTTCTGGTCATTTGGGTCAACACTATGGGCAGCCCCAAGAAAGAAGCTGAAATAAGTGAGTAGCTCAAGAACGCACCAAATCGTAGCTCCTGTAGGATGGTGCAGCAGATGGATTGCAGGCAGGGACAAGCCACGTTAGCGTTAGAGCTGAAGCTAACACCAAGCAGCAAAGCTCCACTGATGCCTTTGCAGCACAAGGACCAAGGGATTGCTCCAAGCAGATTTCTATCTACAGAAGTGGAACGCAAAGGACAGCATGAACGTGGGAGTGCCTTGTGGAACAGAGGGACGTGGTAAACGAAAGAGGCGGCTGTTCTTGTACAAAGAAACAATGACAGGCAACAAGAGAACTGCTGCTGAAAACCAGAACATAGCACATCGCCTTCCTGTGCCAGCCCCATCCATCCCCTGCACTCCTCCTTCTAGAAATATAAAGAAATGAGAAAGTTGGGGCTGTTCAGCCTGGAGAAGAGAAGCTGCGTGGAGACCTCCGAGCAGCCTTCAGATATCTGAAGGGGGCTACAGGGATGCTGCAGAGGGGCTCTTCATCGGGGACTGCAGCAACAGGACAAGGGGTGATGGGTTGAAACTAAAACAGGGGAAGTTCAGGTTGGAGAGAAGGAAGAAGCTCTTCCCTTTAAGGGTGCTGAGGCGCTGGCACAGGGTGCCCAGAGGAGCTGTGGCTGCCCATCCCTGGCAGTGTTCAAGGCCAGGTTGGACAGAGCCTTGGGCAACATGGTCTAGTGTGAGGCATCCCTGCTCATGGCAGGGGGCTGGAACTGGATGATCTTAAGGTCCTTTCCAACCCAAACCATTCCACGATTCTGGGAATACGAACAGAAATATGAGATCAAGCAGAGCAGTGATCTCACCTGATCACATGATTGATGATGATCGGCTCTGGGGGCATAAGCAATGCATGAAGCCTTTGTGGGATTTCAGAGAACTTCATCCGCTGGGATTCAAATATCTGTGACAGAAACACAGGGCTAAGGGAAGGGGATGGGGGCTCAGTGCCAGTGATCCCTGGCTGCTGACAAAGCGAAGCTGACACAGTCGCTTATTCCAGCCCCAGTTACCTGCTGGAGGTATTTGTCACAGATGACATATTCCCTCTCGTGGGGGTCCTGGAGCTTGTGGGTCTTGATATACTGCCACAGTGCCTGGATGATCACTGGCCGGGTCTGGGTGTGAATCCCCAGGAGACGAGCCAAGCGAGGATCCAGTTTGAACTGGGGAGGCTGAAACACGAAGCACAGCAAGGTGAGGTGGCCCCGGACAGAGCTGGCTCTGCCCAGCACTGTTACTCCCAGCGCCTTACCTGGTAATCCAGCATCAGGAGGACGGTACAGCGCACATTGACATCTCCTGGCCTCTTCACCTGGAAGCCATCTGTCTCCTGAGTTGTAGCAGTCCTGTGCCACTGCAACAGGAGGGGGCATTTAGAAACATGCCCACACTTGGCTCCCTTTGCTCCTGCTGCTTGACACCCCACGAGCTTGCCAGTACATCCCACCCACCTAAAGTTCACCATCCCCACTTACAGCTTGAAACAAGAGTTAACACATTTGTTCAGACCCCAGCAAGTCAGAGGAAAAGCTAAGATGAGAATTCAAGAGCTCCTGGCTCCCAGCCACTGGTTCAAGTCTGAAGTGTCCCCACCTCTTGAGTTATAAGAGAAATGCAAACCCCATCTGCTGAAACACCAACCCATATTTAGAGGTAACACAGCGAAAAGAAGCTCACCTCTACTAGGTGATTGTCAGGGCCATACAGGTCTTTATCAAGTTCAATGACCAGAGATTTAAAGAAGGATGAGAACTTTCTTTTCTGCTTGGTGGCATCATATTTGGACAAAGCAGACTGCAAGCAACACAGGAAGGAAAAGCGTTAGGACAGCAAGTCTCAGCACTCAAGCACAGCCACCGTGCACGACAGCGTTCCTTTAAGTTCTGAACACCTAAATTCACCAACATGTGCTTGAAAATCAAGTTCCAAGTCAGAAAGTGAAAGACTGGAGTTAAAGATGAGCTTGCAGGAATTAAATCACTCAGCAATTACAGACAATGCCCCCATTCTCAGAGCCAGGGTACACCAGTGCCACTGATCTGCTCTCACCAGTAATTCTTAGAGCTATAAGAACTTTGTATAACTCATGTCCTTGGACCCATCGGTCTCCAAGTTGGGCTCTCGGTCTCGTCACCATCAGACTCCTTGGAAAACAGAGATGAAGGAGGATATCAAGCCCCTAGCTCTGCTCTCAGACACTAAGAAACTGCTTTCATTGCCAATTCCAGAACCACACAGTTGGGTATTTCACACTTACATCTTCCAGCAGCCGCCCTTCCACCCGGAGCTCCCAGGAGGCGACTGTTCCTTCACCATCCTCTGCGTCTGACTTGGCTGGATTGAAGGTATTGGAGATGAAAATACGCAGCTTTCGTTTTTGCTAAAAGGAAGAACATTGGCACAGTGTTAATTCTGAAGTAGAGGGTTATCTTGCTTACATTCTGCTAAAACGAAGCTTGATGGGTTTAGCTGCCTCGCATTCCCCCCCTCCTGGGGCAGACAACGAGGGCATTTCTGGGTCCATTCCTACATCTGGAGCATTAAGGTTCCTAATAGCCCACGCTTACAGGGACATGACAGCTTCAGTGCCCTCCTGCTGTCTTATCTGAAGAGCCTCCAAACCTTGCTTCTGGTAACCACAGACACTGCCCTCCCCTACCTTAATGGGTCTCTTCAAAGCCTCCTGGATGTCCAAGCGCTTCCTCATGATGGTCTGGTCCAGTTTCCTTTCAAAGGCCAGAAGGTCCATGTAGGCCTGAGACTCGGGTACGAGCTCACGAATCTACAGCCAACCAAGAAGGCAAATCCCTGTCAGTGTCCCTGTCCCTCTCCAGCCAACTCCACACCACCACAGGCTGCAGCCACAGGGGCCACTCACCCTCTGAGGTAGAATCTTATCAGCCATCTTCTTCTTTTTAGCGCTGTTAAGGAAGAAGATGCAGAGGCATTAAACCAGCAACCGCTTTCTGCAGGTTAATTGTAGCATTCACAAAGGGAGCCACGCAACAGCTCCTGCTCCGGTTGCTGCTGTGGCATCAGCAGTGCTCTTGTCTGTCCCAGGCTCAGGATTTCATTTTCAGGGACACATCAAGCTTTGGGTTCCCCTGCAGCAGTGTGACTGATTCCCTGACGCTTCACATCCCATATGAGAGCTGAGCGCAGGGTTCCTGCGAGCACTGACAGAATGACCTCAACCCACTTCAGATGGACCTTTGTAGGAGCTGCATTTGAAATCAAGGCATGAATCACTGAAGCCCCACGTTATACTGCTAGGAATGTCAGAGAAACCTGCTCCTGTCTCACAGCTGCGTGTTATTCCTTCATGCTGGAATCCCCCCACTCCCAGAGGAGCTCACAAGAGAGCTGATGGCCTTTCAGCCCTCAGCAGGAGCCAGCCATGAAAGCCCGAGCACAGCCCAAAGGTGGAACACCCAGACACAACCCAACAGAGCAGCTTTGCACGGGTCACCCCATGCCAGTGACTGGCGCTTCCCGCTGCCCATGCCCGGATCCGTCCCTGCTTTGTGATTCTGGGGGTGCCCATCTGCACCTCAAACCCGGCCTTTCCCAACAGGGGCTTTGGGGAGAGGGCTAACACATCTGAAACCCTGCTTAGAGATGCACCGGGATACCCATGCTGCCAGGGGGGGCACCCAAATGCCCTGGGATGTGCCAGGATACTCCTGATGCCCAGTGATGCCCCAGTTGCCCGGAATGTGCCAGGATGTGCAGGCATGCCCCTGCTGCCCAGGGATGCACCGGGATGCGCCAGGATACTCCTGATGCCCAGAGATGCCCCTACTGCCCAGGGATGTGCCGAGATGCTCCAGGATACTCCGGATGCCCAGAGATGCCCCTACTGCCCAGGGATGTGCTGGGATGCTCAGGGATACACCCAGATGCGCGGGGATGCCCAGGGATGCGCCAGGATACTCCCAATGCCCAGGGATGCACCGGGATGCCCGGGGATGCGCCGGGATAGTCCCAATGCCCAGGGATGCCCCTACTTCCAAGGGATGCACCGGGATGCCCAGGGATGCCCCTGCTGCCCAGGGATGCCCCGGGATGCGCCGGGATGCCCCGGGGTGCCCGGGGATAGGCGGGGATGCCCCGGGATTCCGGTCCTTACTTGTGGTTGCGGTTGGGCACTGCCTGCGGCTGTACCTGCTGGAGCTGCTGCGGCGCGGGCCTCTTGCGGGCCTGGTCCAGGCTGGCCTGCGCCATCCCGGGCCGCACCGCCGGGCTGCCCCCGTACCCGGGCGGCCCCATGGACGGGCCCTGCGGCGCCAGCCGGCTGCCCGGCAGCATCCCGGGGCGCTGCGGAGAGAAGAAAACCGCTCCAGTGCCCACCGCGACAG
>JAOEHY010052074.1:0-55901 GCA_025447955.1 Psilopsiagon aurifrons
GGGCCAAGACTGTGATACACTAGACTTTTATTTGCTTTCCAATAAAGCCTGTTAAAATGAGCACAATGCTGGTGGGAGCATTCTTCTTTCCATCATTTATTGGCCATCCTCTCTCAACAGAGATGCCCCAGTTGACTGGAGCTTAGTGAATGTGATGCCTATGTGCAAGACTGGGCCAGAAGGAGAGTTCAGGGAACTACAGACCTCTCAGCCTGACCTTGCTGCTAGGTTATGGAGCAGATAATCTTGAGTGCCATCATGTGGCACACACAGAACAACCAGGGATCAAGCCCACTCAGCCTGGGTTTATGAAAGGCAGGTCCTGCTTGAGCTAACCTGATCTCCTTTCGTGGCAAGGTGACCTGCTTAGTGGGTGAGGGAAAGGCTGTGGATGCTGTCTACCTAGACTGTAATGAAGCCTTTAGTCACAGCAGGTTGAGCTGAACATGGGAAATGGTTGCTGGAAGAAATAAAGAGGTGGGAGACTATCTGAAGCAGACTTATGACAGATTGTTTTTTGACTCGTTCTGCATCCACTGCCATATTGACCCTGAAATCCATCTGTGCTGCCACTGGGCTGAGGTTTTCCCTTCTACTGAGGTTTTCCCTTTCCCCTGCTAGCTGTCTAGGCTGGTAGCCGTTCTGGAAGGAGGTACACTTGGACTGGGTGAGCAGTAACAGGCACTGGAGATCATGAAGAAGCACAGAAATCCTTTGGTATCCACCCCCATCCCTGGCCCAAGGAAGAAAATTAAGCTGCTGAGAAAGGAGCTAATGAATACACCTAGGGAAATGATGGGGAGAACATTAATTGCCTGTATAGCAGTGCGGAGAGTTTGAGCAATGCAAAAAGCTGGGAACGACTAATTTATGAGTACAAATTCTACCTGGAGAGCATGACTTAAACTTGGGGAGAAAAATCCATGTGCCTGGAATATTAAAATCAATAGCTGTAACCTATTTAGAAAGAATTGAGTGAGCAAAGAAGGTGCAGGAGGGACAATCAATATGAGAAGTGACGTTGCTGCGTTCCAAGCACCACTAAAACTTAAGAGAAAGTGACCTCAAGTACAAATAAAAGCCAAAGAAGATGCTTCTCCTGACCATCAACTCTCATTAGAAAACAGGAACTATTGGCTCCTTAGTCACATATCTATAATACTTAAGAAGATTTCCCTGTGATGCCCTGGGGAACCTCAACTCAAATGATGTGAGCTGGAGGGCTCACACTGCTGGTTTTGGGTTTTTCTATGGGCTATAGAAGAGTGTTTCCTACCCAAAACCATAAGGATCTTCGACAAGATCATCTTGACAGCTGGAGAGCCTATCACAGATTCAAAAACTAGCTGCAGCCAGCACAGAGGTGACCCCGTTTCGATTATACGTGCTGGGCACAGACAGAAGAAAGGCTGAGCTGACAGTAGGTCCCTTTGCTTTTCAGTGGTGTAAGGCAGGTCACCTGGAAGATTTAAAACAGCAAATGTGACTGATATTTGGCAACTCTTTGTTTAAAGGCACACTGGCTTCTAGGGAATCTAGGAAAATCTCAGCGTTGGGAAAGAGAAGGTTGTTCTGGTTAAAAAGAGAAGCTCAAAGGAGAGCAAGAGTAGGTCGGAATTCACAGAGAGGAAAGAAAAGAAAGCGAGTAATAATGAACATAACCCAGCCCCAGGCAGAAGGCTGTGAGGTGAAACCTATGGCTTGCAGAGCCAAGGGCAACAGGGAAGCGCTCTTCAGATACAAGAGACTAAAAGTAGTTGCCTAGACAGAATAGCAGACATTAAAAAAGAATGCATAAAAGGCAGATGCTAAATATTTAATTTCTCTATTTTGGGGTAAAAAGCTGGAGGAGATAGCGATGTAATATGATGATGTGAAATATCTTTGGTTCCAGCTCAGGATGTTAAACAACTGCTGCTACAGCTAGGGGATTTTTGTTGTGATCAGCAGCCCTCAATATTCAGTGCCTGAGAATTTTCGACTCTGTCCCAGGAGCATTCCAGGGTGAGGAGCTTTCCAGAAGCCCAAAGCAGCGCTGACACTGTGCCAATGCCTGAACATCGATGAGGAGGAAGACTTGTGTAATTATAAATCTGATTGTTTGATGTTGATTTTGTGAGAAAGAATGGGAGAGCTGATAAGGGCCTTGATTAATACCAGTTTAAGGAGAATAACTAATTACAATCAACACGAGCTAATGGAAAATAGATCTTATTAAATGAAATTGATATAATTTTTCAAGAATGTGATTATAGATTTGATTGATTTAGTACATTTCATCAACACGGCTAAGTTTGACTTCTGCGAGGCATTTAACTTAATGTTGTCTCATTTATTAGGAAGCTAAAACAATGTGAAATCAACACGGCATGCGCTAAACGGATGAACACCCCGCTGATATGTTTAAACATATCAGAGAATCATCCCAAGTGGCTGTGTTTCAGTTCATCATTTTAAGTACATGGTAGAAAATCAAAACTCATTACAATCAAAGCTTGCTGGTAAGTTTTGGAATAAGAGCATGGTTGTTGGTATGTGGCTCTGTCTCTTCTGCAGACCTGCATCTTTCTCTAACCAGATATAAGCAAACACCAGGCGGTTTAATGTGGGCACAATTCCAGGAACCAGGATTTCACTGGGATGAAGAAAGATCCTATTACACAACTGGATAAAGCAGCAGAGTGAAGTATCTCCAGTGTAACATCTAGTGGGACACTGCAGCTATTCCTGGTGTCTGCAACTCTAGAAGGATGGTAATGAATGGGAGAGGGCACATGAGAATGACTGAAGCATTGCGAAACATGCCTCATAGTGACAGATTCAAGGACCCCAATGTGCTTAGCTTAACAAAGAGAAGGTTAAGGGATGGCTTAATGACAATCCAGATGTATTCAGACAGAAATACAGAAAGGGAGAGCTCTTCAATCTAACAGACAGAGCTATAAAAAGAGCCAGTGACTGGAAGCTGACACTGTGAAATCCAGACTGGGAAGGGTATATTTTTTAAACTGGGAGAAGTAACATCAGAACAACTTCCCCACAGATGGTTTCATCATCACTGGCCATTTCAAAGCAATTCTGGGTTTTCTGATGTTTTAAGGTGTATCCCGGATCCACCAAAAATCACTGAATTGACAAATAGACACCCACACCAAACAGATGGGGTGGTCCTTCTTTGGTTTTATAATGTTCCTAATAATGAGTATATAAGTCATCATCCCAGAGCACTGAGTGGGACAATTCACTTTTGTCAGAGTTATTGATCTGGCCTTGGTGGAGACTCACACAGACACCTCATTGTTATTGGTACCTCATCTTTGGCAGTGGAAAGGCTGGAAAAGTACTATAAAACCAAATAAAACTGACCCTGCCAACACCTCTCTACTATAAAATAACCCCAAAACCCAGTGCCAAAGAAAGCAGCTTGAAACAAGTACATGAAGAACCTGCAGTGGTGAAGTTAAATCATGCTGATCCCTGTCTGCTGTTTTAGCTTGATAAAACCGTTCAGGGAAATGACACATCCATAATCCTTAAAAGGTGCTGAAACTGTGAGTAAAAATGTGTAGTTTGGTAACACACTCATCTACACCCAGGAAATCACAGAATGGGAGAGCCACGATCGTGTACAGTGAAGCTTTCTGGAGGAACTCCTCCACATCTCTGCTCTCTGGTTTGGGAGCTGCTGGAATTTCTCCTTTCATGGCAGTTCTTCAGCAGGAGCCCGGCTGCAGACCCCTCATTCGGGCAGCTCCAGGAGCCACCCACTGTATTCTTCTGGGGCTGATCCACAAACTCAAGCACACACCTTATTGTGCATCTGGATGTACTGGGGTCAGCACAGGTATATGTGTGTGTGTATATATATATATATGTAAATTGAATTATTTTTTCATTTGGGTACTGGGACTTTATTTCTATGTTTTCAAGCCTGAAAACAGTGGCAGGAAAAGATTTGCCTTCCAAAGATATACTGTGATGGGTAATACTGTGATATCCAAAAGCAGGATAATTAAAGTTGCTTCATAGTTGATTTATATATAAGCGACTTCATGTTCTGATAACGTCTTTACCTTCAAAAGCAAGTCTTTACCTCATATAAAGAATATAGCAGAGGTGCAATTTGTTATCCTAACTTGAGATGGGCAAAGAAAGACTTTTAAGCCTCTCCACTGCTTCTTTGTGATTTCACTGTGGTTCTTCAATAGCAGAATCTCTGCAGCTGTAAATTTAGGGGTCCATCCCTGAAGCTGGGAGGCTGGGACCTTGTCCTATCCCTGTTGCACACACCACTGGCTGAGCACCACCGAGGACTCTGGGTCCTGAGCTGTGCTGGATTTAGCTCTGGCATGATTCAAGCTGCCACTGCTGTCCCCAGTGCCTGCCACCTCTTTGCTGCTGTGACCAGCACCTGAGAGGCACATCTGATAACCCAGATTATAAATTAGTGGGGAGGAGGCAGCACTGCAGGATGCTGCCGAATGCTATAGCTTAACCCCCACAGACTCCTGCATCTCCTCCTCAGGGCAGAAGGCACCAGGCAGCTCCAATTCAGTCTGCAAGAGCCCTCTGCTCCAAATACCATTTAATCCAGCACCATGTTAGCCAGCCAACAAGATTTCCATCGATTCCAGGATTTGGCCCAGGAACCATACAGCTGCTTTTGAACTGCATAACTTAAGCACAATGCTTATGTTTTGTCAGAAAAAGCCTGAACCAGCAAAAACTCTTTTAAAGACAGGGCAGCATCATTACCATAGACATAAACACTACTTTAATGTGGTTCACCATAACAACAGGCTGTTTATTAAAACACTTCACCATTTAATTTATTCAGCATTTTATACTGAAGAGTATTTTCATTAGGATTCCACTGCAAAACCGAAGAAGGCATTAAATCATTTAATATACCGACAGCTCACTTAATTCATTTAAGCACAGGAATCTAATCCAAAGAAGCAGACCTTACACAGAGCCCTGTGGTTACAGTCCTGGCATACAGGGTCCTATTAATTTCAGGGTAGGGTGTTATATGAATTTAATTTGAGATCCCACTGCATGCTTCTATTTGGTCAGCAACCCACAGCATTGCTGCACCTGCAAGAGGTACCTTTGGGAATGCTTGCGCACACCAGCTTAGCTCCATGCTTTTTGCTTCTGACAATGCTTGTGAGCATCTGGCCCATTGCAGTTGGCATTTGGCTTTGTTTGGTCCTTGATGGACCACAGAGCAATCAACATGGCTGCAGTAATGGAGATCAGCAGGGAACCAACCACAAATGCAGCAAGCGCTGAGGTCCTACATGAAATCTTCAATTTAACTCTCATTAATTGGCTTTCGTGACTCTGGAGCACTTGGTAATGGGTGGGAGACCCACTGCAATGTCATCCTGCCTTGGTTTGCATTGAACTAACTAGGAATACTGAGTTTTTCAGCTCTGAGGTGATGTTATGGGGAGACTCCATCAGCCCTGCCCTGGGAGGTGCTGAGCCCCACTAGGACTGTCACATTAAAGTTGTCGCATCCTGCCTGAAACAAATCCTCCACTTGGTATTCTGGGTGCTCAGCTCCTTGGACAATCAAGCCCTTGTGGCTTATTACTGATGTTCCCAGGTCTGCCATAATAAATGGTGGAGAAGAAAATTATCACCTCCCTCAAAGCCCTGCATGATATTGAGGTCCTCAGTGGCTTCTGGTTTGGCTGCTTTCCAGGACTGGTGTTGAAGCAGAACCTTGGAAACAATAGCATATTGTCAATAGGATGCACAGGACATCATTAATAAACATTAGGGAGATTGAT
This sequence comes from Psilopsiagon aurifrons, assembly GCA_025447955.1. Classification (NCBI taxonomy): domain Eukaryota; kingdom Metazoa; phylum Chordata; class Aves; order Psittaciformes; family Psittacidae; genus Psilopsiagon; species Psilopsiagon aurifrons. The sequence continues at coordinate 5,802 of JAOEHY010052074.1, forward strand.
ATGATCTGGCAAAAGCAGTGCAATGAAATAAGGCACCAAAACCAGGATGGAGCGGAGAGGAAGAGGCATGATCAGGGTGTTTAATGATGGACCAGACTGTGAAATGCAGCAGGGAGTAAGGCTGGGATAGAAACCCTTTTAATGAATTCAACATGTGTGCACCTTTTGAAGGCTTAGCTCCCCATTCCCCAGTAATGTTTGACCCACCTGAAGATACCGATCATTATAGCAAATAATAACCAGTAAGTAATAAGAATAATGGTAATAATAGGAAGAGCAGGACCCTCATCTCCTATTCATATTTATAATCCAGCAGATATCTCAACTAAAGCCAGAAGATTTATGGGTTTGCATCTATAATTAATATCCTTCCTTAAGCAAAAAGGGCTATATTTTCATACAAATAAATCTGGTGCTCTAGACCTGGATTTTGAAGACTAATATTTAAATCCCCAGCAAGACACGGTTATTGATTGTACAGACGCATATACAACAGAGACACACCATGCACATATCTGGATAGCATCATACATTTACTTTTAAAATAAATAGATACAATTTCTCTTTTAAATTCAATAAATGAAACTTAAGTAGGAAAAAGAAGGAAGATGGAGAGGTCGGCTTCGTGTCTGCTTCAAACCATCCCTGCTTCCCAAAAATTCCATTTGCATTAGGCCTGTTGCTAACGGCAGGGCTGTTCCTGGGCGCCAAGACACATAAAGGGCTTTGAGACAAAGGCGATCGATGTCGGTTTGGTTTTATGAGGAAAATAAACAGTTAAGCTGATATAACAGTAAAAGGGTCAAACAGGGTCAGGGCTAATGAAGTGACTCACAGTCGGGTAAAAGTAAAACACCCTTCCTTTTCTCTGTCCTCCCTTGCATACCTCTCCTCTGAGAGTGACCGTGTGTCTGCCCAAAATCACATGCATGGGTGACAGCAGAGCATCAGCTAAGGGTCGAGCGAGCTCACCTGGGGCCAGGGACAGTTCCTGCCTGAAGGTTTCCTGAAGGTCTCAAGCATCTGCTTGGATGATGGAAAGCTCCAGCCAAGGCAAGCTCTGATCTTCACCTCCTCACCATGTCCACAGCATGGACCACAGCCACTCCATGCTGACAAGGATGCTCGGAGGTGCCCCACATCGCTCATCCAGGGCTGAAGTGGCCACTGGTGATTGGAGGTTTCCTTTAAGGAGCTGTGTTGTAGGCTTGGAGCTTTGCAACCTCAGGGAATGATAGACTCTTGTGGGGTAACCTGCTTGCTACCCATAGTGGGTCAAGACCAGGTTTCTCAGCATCTGCAGGCTCTAGTCTGCACTCAGGGGGTTCCTCGCTCTCTGAATAGTCTCTGCAACCGGGTTGCAAGAGGTTCATTTGTTCTTTTTATTTTGTCAAGGATTTTCTTTTCACTTTCCTGAGTCATAACCAGCAGAATGGGAACGTGCTGGGCAAGCAGTTGAAGCAAAACTAGGAAAGGACAGCATCTCTGGTGCAAGCAGGGATTGATCTGAAAGCCATGGACAATTACTGGAAATCTAAATGTAGGCACTGTTCCAAGGTCAAGGGTGTGAGTGTCACCTCACTTAGTGATGCACTTTCCAATGGAGGTAAAGTACTTCTGTATCCAAAGAGTAAATTAGTGAACAGAGTCCAGACACTTGTATTTTATACTGTTGCAAGCTGTATAACATCCTCGTTTAACTGAGATTTTAGTTATCCATGTTTAAATACTATTAATAAAAAAAAAAAAACCTTTAGGCACTTGGTTATTTAAGGAGCTCATCAGTGACAGTGTGAGAGCCCTATTTAAACCTCATAGCACTGGATACTATGAGAGGGAAGGGGCTTCTTCCCCCAAATTATGGGCTCCCAGATGTGACATTATACCCATTGGAAGGGGAATGAGGGAAATGGCTACAATACTGGTGCAGTACGGCCCCTGGCAGTCTGGCTGTACCCTGCTTTTGGGTGTCAGCTCCATCCCCTGTGGGCAGGCAGATGTTCTCCTTCCTCCAAATGCTATTTTTCCATGTGAGGAAGCCTCTGTGGATGGAGAGGGAAAAAAACAGCAAAGGAAATCTTCTGACAAGCACACAAAGGAGCTTTGCAGCTCCAAACCCTTGTCACTGTGGAAATGCTTTCCTTATAGACAAGTTGCCCAATACACTCCCTATATAGTTTTTACCCCCATGAAAAAATGGGCTGCTCTGCAGCTGTGAAAGGGGAAATAAATTCATGGCTATTACTCTGCAAGGCCAAGTACAAATAGCAGAGGAGCTCTGGAACCTGCACCTAGTGTGGGGTACTGAGCCAAGGCAGAGCTTTGCTGCAACTTCATTTTCATGATTTAGCATCCCTGCTGTAAATAATTGATACTAATGTAAGTGAGATAAGAGACAGAGTGTCTGTGGATCAGGAGGGAGTGGACCTGGGTGGCATCCACACAAAAATGTGCTTGTGGATTCATCTGAAATAAAAACAGTGAAAAGCCAAGCCCAGAATCAAAGAGGTGGGGAAGGAGGAGGGATAAGGAAAGTAATCTGGGGATCAACTCCAAGACCCCCATCTCTCTAAGAAAAAGCTATCAATGTTAAATTCCTTAGAAGAGGATTCCTGCACTACCACTCTTCAGCTCTCCCTCAACATTGCTTTCAGAGTAGTCGATAAACTGTCCCCACATTGCCAGGGAGCTGGGTGGGTATTAGGATGGTTTAAGGAATTAAAATGTCGTTACAGAGGTTCAAGGAGCACACCCTTCCTCATCAGAGATGGTGCCATCAGGAAAACACCAGTGAGCTCAGTATGCTCGATGCCTTTGGCATAGGTTATCTGCAAACCAGCTGAGTACCAGGAATGAGCTCTTCTGCATTTTAGTCTTTGAAACTGGAGAAGGCAAAATCACATCTCTGGTCCTGTGAGGGCAGACATGAGACGAGCGATGGAGACGGGCAGTGCTGAGCTGGAGAAGGGGAGATCTCCCCACTGGGAGCATTTGAATCCAGCGTGTCCCAACAGCCATTACACAGTATTTGTTTCTAAATCCTGATCTGTGAGGCTGCTATTGGCTTTTCACGTCCTCAGAGCATCTGGGCCTGGAAGCAAACAGACATTCCCTTCATCCGACGCAATGTGATGCATGTTTTTATCCTGTCTAGCATATATAAACAAGGATAATGTCAGCTGTAAAACAGTGACACCACTGTTGAACTGCCTTTCAGCTCTTCACTTCTTTCTCCTATGTCTCCATCTTTACACCCCACCTGCATTACCACTTGCTCACCAGTCCAAAGACCTTTCAGCACCCACTGTAAAAGGTAAGCATGCCTGATGGTCTTAACTTGCTGGAGGATACTGCACTTCAGTGAAAGTAATCTGCAGTGGCAATAACTTCATTTTAAACTAGTTCTTTGTAAAAGTAGCAGAGGGTCCCTCAGATCATGGGTCTCTCATGCCAAGAGCGGGCAGGTTTGTTGTACATGTGTCCCAAAGGCCGGGAGTTTATACCTTAGTCTCATAAGCACATATTCAGAGCTCTGGATTTGTTTTAAAATATACTTCTTAACCCCTAGGTCTCATGCAGGAAGCCAGGCTGCCTTGGAAATGCTCAGAAAGAGCAGAACTGACTCATCAGTGGCACAGATGAAGAAAGCTAGAGACTTTCTGAGCCCTAATGTGATTTTATGATTCAGTGAATAATGCATATTAGCATAATACTAACTAAAAAAATCCATACTCATCATAGAATCATAGTTATCAACATTATCCTATTATTAATTATTAACATTTACACTATCAATCAGCCCTGGCTGGCTGATAGCTTAAAATCTTGCATAAAGATTGTTGCAACAATAGCTACAGAAGATCCCATAATGTGCTTCACAGCCGGGTTGTCATATCCTCATCTATAAAGCTTTTTACTAATGCACTTTACAACATATCTTACAGTACATGGATGAAGAATGTGGCTGCACCCAGTAATAATTCCATTAATTATGAATAAAGCATTTACAAATGACATCCTTATTTAAAAATGGTGACGAACACATTTTGTTTTAACGTGGATGCACTGCCTGATTTGTAATTCCATAAAAAGTAACGCTGACAACGTGGGTCAGAGAAAAAGGGCCAAGACCTTACGATCTTCGCATCAGAAAGGAAAGGGGGGGAAAACAGTGGAGAAAATGAAAGACAAACAATAAACTGTTGGGATAAAACTGGTCAAACTCCAAGGTGATGGTTGGAAGGAATGATTAATTACGCCATGCAAAGCAGAAAGGCAGAAGACCTTATCCAGTGACCCTGCATTACGGTTGTATTAATAAAACTCCATCCTATATTAATAAAGTCTCTATTTTCATTGCTTTCTCTCATTTGTGATGTTTTCGGCTGGCTGGCAGCTCATCAAGAATCTTTAGCCACGTAGAGTTTGCCTTTGCAGTACCTCAGTGCTGCTTTGTCCCATAAGCTTTCTGAGATGGCAGAATATTTATTACATACAATATTTCACTGAGGCTACTTACGTCAAGAGTCTATAAATACATTACTCTTCCTGGTTTACTTAAGGGATAAAAAGTGAGTAGCTAAGTTTACAGATCAGGCTCAAGCTCTATTAATGTGTGGTCTGTTCATTTTCATATATCTCAAGGTCTGAAATTGTTTTCCAAATTAATCCTCTGAGTGATTCTTGACTTACTGATCATTTCCAAGAGCTGCTGGTCAAGATGCTAGTTGTATTCAGGTTATTACATATGTCATGCATAAAAGGTTAATTTAAACTCATGATGCTTTTTGGCAATGAAGCTGTGAATATTTATGATGGTCATAGTTTTCAACTGAGAGCCAGGAGCTTCTTATACCAAAGTTCAGCCGTTTAAATGTGTGCTAACTGGGGATACAAAAATCCCAGCAGCTCATTTCTGACTACACTGGTGGGTGGCTCAGAGCTTTGGTGGTCAGCAGAAAGCAAACAAAGTCATCCTTATTTTTCCCTTTAAGTTCACCGTATTTACAGCAGTCTGGATATACAAGGTGCCTGGATAATTCACAGACCATGGTGCATGGTGGATGCTGAGCACAGTGCACATCTCTGCAGTCAGAGAGTCCACAGAAAAGAGGCATCACTGGAAGATAAGAAAAAAGGTCACCTACTTTTGGGTTCTGCCAGACCTTTTTACAGACATGAGGCTGCAAACTGGAACCAAGCCAGGCAGGAATTTCTTGTGAATTATCTTCAGCTCCCCATTCAGGTGTTCATAGGTGACACAGTGCAAAGCATGACACCTGACACAGCCTTTCCCCATATTTTCAAGTCCATAAACATAGTAAAAAGTTGATATATAGTGGTTATTATGAGCACTGTCAAAGAGAACATTCTGCATTCCCCTCTCCTCTGAAACCCAGGGAAACCCAGGCAGTGTAGGAGAAGCTGCTGTAATTACAGGTCCCCTTGTGCAAGGCTGCTTTGAAATTCCCAATATTTCTCCAAACCAGCAGCAAGTTGGTTTTCAGAGCTGGCTGACAGAGGATTTATTTATTTCGGGCTTGGCTGTTTGCAGCAGTGGTTGGGCAGCAGCAGCTCCGCAGAGTTATCAAGAATCTATTTCCTCGCAGAGCCAGAAGTAAAATAACAAAACCCCTCTGCAAAGCCGAGAGCAACATTTACATTTTAATCTCACAAAACACTTTGGTTTCTGACAAACTGGTTTTTTTTCAGTCTATGTGTTATGGAGAGGAAAGGCAGTGAGGTTACAGGAGAAAGCTTTATAGCACTGAAAGGCAGCTCTGGCTGTTTGTTGTATATGATACAGCCAGAGCGGCACAGTGACCTCCCCATCCACAGCGACAGCCAAGACTGTCACCCTTCAGCACTGCTGGAGCCAGGTGAAGAAGAGAAGCATCCTGGCCTAAAAAGCCACCCTGGGTTTGGTTAGTGATGGCATTTTCACGTATCCAGGGCTGGAGGTGGTGCTGGCTGCTGTGCACAGTCATTCCTGGCTAAAAACAGAGCCAAGACAGGGGGTTGAAAGTGGGCTTATGTGGGGTTTGCAGTGGTCATCTGCAGCCCTGGCAGACAGGGACCCAGGAGCAAAGGTCTGGCAGGATGCACAACTCTGAGGTTTCTTGCATCCCTCAGCAGGCTGCACACAGACTCGCACCCAGTCCATCCCCATTCTGAGCCCTTGTTCCCCTGTCTATTCACATCTTTTCTTATAGGGCTGTTGGGGTAAAGGGAAGGTGTTGGCTGGACCCAGGCTCTACAGTTTGCTGTCTGGCAACAAAAAGCATCTCTCTCTTTTTCCTTGTTATCACCCATGCTGAGGTCCTGTACTGCCCGTGTTGAATCGCTGCAGCGAGATATGAATTATGGATGAAATGAAAAATCCCAGCCTGGTGCACAGGGGGAATATGCAAAGTGCAGAGCAATCACCTCTGTTGCATGAGCCTTGCTGTGAGCCACCTGAAAAGCTTTGCTCAGCCTCTGCCTGCGACTCCCCACAGGACTTGGGATTCCCTCCTCCCAAGGGCTTCAGGCTTTGAAATGATGGTATTCATTAATTTCAAAAGCAACATCCCTTTATGCTTTGTGGGATCATCACGTGGAGGTGCTAAGGGTGCTCTATGGGTAAGCTTTCTTTTGGCTTTGCACACAGAGCATCTCCAGTGGCTCAGGCATTAGGCAGCATGGGCGTCTGCTCCCAGTGTGGGAAGTACTTGCCCTGGGGAAATTTGGTGTGTTGCAGATCCCCCCACTCCAGATGTGCTCCTGAGCACAGGAATGCATGTTTGCAATTGAGGTGATGCAGGGAGCTGTGGGCTGGAGCCAAGGTTGATTTGCAGGGGTAACCCACTGGTTTTCCCATGGGTGCAGAGGTGATGACTGGTTCCTACCAAAACCCCTTCTGCAGACATGAAGTGGAGTGTTGGATTTGCTTTGGGGAAGTTCAGTCTCTCTACTCATAACTTGTCTTTCAGGGAAGAAATTCCTTTCAAATGGCATCTTTCAAAGGTCTTTCAATTTTTAAATGCTGTAATTCCTGCCTTGCAAACGCAGCTCTTTGGCTTTCGTGCATTGTCTAATAGCATACTGAAAATGTGTTTCCACACGGTCATTTCTGAGTGTGCAATATCAACATCTGTGCTAAAACCAAGCAGAAATTTCTCCCTGAAGCAATATTTTGTTCAGTGTTATTGTTACTTTTTCTTTTTAATGGTTTGCTTGTCATGGGGGCTCTTCAGCCTCTTAGTTTTAGGAAACGAAGGCTCCCTGCTTCTTCCTCCTTGTCAAAGCCAGCCTTGGCAGGCAAGAGCAGCATAACCCTTCTCCCTCCTGCTAAGAATGTTTTACTTAGTGCTCACTAAAATTACTCTGCACTGAGACACCTCTCTGAAGTGGGCTTCGCCACCCTCTTCATCATAGCACAGAGCCCAGATTGGCATGTCCAGGCGTGGGAGAAAAGCAGCCAGTCACTGCAGCCAGACCATTCTTTAGAGCTAAGCTTTGCAGTAGACAAAGGTTACTCGTTAGAGATTGAAGAGAAGCAAAATAACTAAATAGAGAGGTTGCTCCTTATGAAAACAACCCTCAGGAGGCAATGGTTATCCCCTGCAGTAGCTCAGATGCTGCGGTTGCTGCTCAAGGTCCGATGTGGTTAATCCCCCACACCGTGCTGTTATCCCATCCCCACCATGAGCATGCAGGTCATGTTCCAAAAGCCAGCATGGGAGAACTGTGGGTAAAGAGGTGCTCATTGAAGATAGCAGCAGCACCTGCATTGAAGGTGCTGATGAAGGTCACAAACAGCTGAGCAAAGTGTGATATCTGCCTGGGAACTGCATTTAAGTGCTGTTATTGTACTAGCATCCCCTTATAGCAGCTTCAGCAGCCTCTTGTGTTGGCCCTGGTTTGCTGCCTGTATGCTTTCCTTTGGAATGTGCTTTTCCAGACCAGCTCATTGCCACTGGTGCCACAACCCTCCCTGTGCCCACAAGGATGCACTTCTCCAGTAAGGACCAGAGCTCAAACAGGCTGTGGAATGCTATGCAGGTGACAACTGCTTTTCTGAGGAAGGGCTGATGTGCAGGTTTGGCATGGGATGGGGAAAGGGAGGCTTTTGTACAGGCTTTGGAATTTCTCCTATTAAGTAGGTGTTAAATATTTTTTCCCTATCATAACCACAGTGATGATCATTCCCCTGTGTGTGTATTTAAGCTATACAATGTGGGCTGCTTTGTTTTTAATTTTGATTATCTTAAGAAGCCCTTTAGCACATCAAAAAGTTTCCCTAGATGAGGATTTATAGGAAGGTCTTGGGAGGGCTCAGAGCAATGTTTTTCCAGCAGCAAAAGCTTAACCTCCTCTTAGATCTTTATTTCTGCTTTGTCCTGGGTTTGACATGGAGCTGGTGCAGCTGCAGCAAGCGCTCGGTTACAGCTTCCAGGATGAAGGAGAGGTGCTGTCAGTTGCTTGAGTTTTCGATCCCATTTGAATGTGTCAGTCAACTGCCTCAAATCAAAGCAAGTAAGAAGGAGCCTTTAATAGTTGTGATTAGAAACTTCAAACTTACCTTGCTTTTTTTATTGCAGACACTAAGTAAATGGTTGGCGGGCTCTTGTAAATCATAACATTTCTATATATATATCAAAGAGGCTCTCTGCCAAGCTGCTGGCAAAGACAGTGTCTATTCCTATTGACTTCTCTTCCCCCTTCAGATTACTTTTGCATTGAATAAATTCAAATCATACCGTTAAAAATCAGGGATTCTTAACAAGACTTGCTAATGCTGTGATTAATGGGAGTGTGATGCAAGCTACTGTACAGCCATTAGAAACCAGTTAGCTAATTAGTGTAATCACAGAGGTGGAAATAATTAGAAGACCATAAAACAGAGGTAGTCTAATAATAACACTTTCCTTTGACCCAAAACTGTTGAGAATAGGATGGTTTGCGGGATTAGGGACAGAGAAAGGTCTGGGAGTAATCACCATCGATGGGATCTTGGGATTGGGTCAGACAAGAACTAAAGCAGGTTTTGCAGCAATGTAACTGAGACTGCAGCAGAGTCATCTAGCAATGGCACTTCATGGTACAGCATCCCTCTTCTGTCTTTATCCATTGCCACAAGTTCAGTGGCAAATTAATCAAGACACAGGTACTTGTGCTGAGCCTGGATCCGGCTGGCTCTTGCTTTCTTGTTTTTGTTCCCTTTCATCTTTCCCAGGTTATTAGCAACCATAGTGTTAACACTTCATTCACCTTGCAGTCCCTGAGCCCTCCAGGTTTGGATTTAGGAAAGGAAGAAATCAGCGTCCTAAGATGCTTAAGAAGAAAATCCTGTTAGGGGATTGCCTATATTTATATAGCTTATAGTGTATTTATGTCTGTTATTCACTGTAAGTTTCACAGGACTTGAACAGCTGGTTGCAAATCTCTTGCTAAGAGGGAAAAGCCTTTCTGGGCAGATGAGAGGGTGGCAGTGGTTGCCAGAGCTGTTCCCAGGAGGGGGGTGCCAAACAGACCCACCACCCTGCTCAATCCTTACCCAGGTTAGTGTGGACAGTCCTGACTCTGTTGTGCAATACAGGCACATTAGTGTGGTGGTGCATCCTAAACAACCCCCAGAATGCACGTCTGGAGCTTCTTTGGTCTCCCAGACACAACTGTTGAGACTCATCTCTTGTTAATGAGAGATACGAGACAGTGTGATGAGCTGGATCTCACCCTTGGTGATTAGAAGTGACCTACCTCTTGCTGCTAGATGAAGTGGCTCCATGTAACGGGCTATAAAAAGCCCTAAACAGTAATTTTCCAGTTGGGATGGGTCACCACTATGGCCACCTCCATTGGCTCTTATCATTTCTGCTGCAGTTCTGTGTGTGTTTCATTTGACCTGGGTATAATGAGCAAAGCAGACTAAAGTAGCTGCAGCCACAATCAACAATCATCTGCTGAAACTGATGAATATGCCAAGACTGCGAAGTGAGTCTTCATTAGCTATTCACATGCTAAGAGCAGCCCTTATTTATTCTGCTTTCCTAGGTGAATCTATTTTTGACTGTCTTTTGTGCTTGTCTGGAGGGTGGGAGGCTGGATAGAGGATATCACCACTGCCAGGTAAACAGATTATTGTCATGGAAAAATAGACTGTGACACCAAGTTGGCAGCAAGTTGAAAAGCAGAAACAATGTGATGCTGTTTAGAGAAGGAAGGAATAATTTTCCCCAATGACACCTCTAGTAGGAGGCAGAACTTTACCATTTACTTGCAGCTCAAATGAGGTAGCATTAACTGTGCTTCCAGCTTGTCTTTTCATTAACCTTTCTTTATTGCTGTAGCAGGGAACAGTGTTTCCAGGGATGCTTTTCAGGGCCATCAGTGGAGGTGCAAGACCAGGATGTCCCACCTGAATTCCCATGCATGTGTGTCACTATTGCAGCCAAGTAGATGAGTCTGGTGCATTGGCTTGCAATGAAGAAAGGAAACTTTATATATATCTACAAGCTTGCTGAAGAAGAGATTTTGGAGCAGCAGCTCATGGTGAGCTTTGCTTCAGGAAACCCTTTCCTCCCACCAGCTTGACTGTATGAATCATATCCTGGGCATCCAGGCAGGACAGGGCAGTACTCCTGCCCACAGCAGTGTCTTCATGAGAAAGATGCCTTTTTTGTCTGCACACCCCCTTTTCCACACTGGCCATCACTTAAACTTTCTCATGGAAGCTCTTCTTAAAAGTCACAGCTCTCACTGTGCTGGGGCCAGTTGAGTGCACATGCCTCTTGCCCCCCTGGCCCCATCAGTCTGCAGTGAAGGCTGCCCTCTCCTGACATTGGGAGTATCTGAGGAATACAGTGGCTGAGCTAATGTCCAGCAACCTCAGACAACATTCAGCCTGGTCCCACCTGCATCAGGCACAGCCCATGATAACCCATTCCAGTGAACACAGGCCAACACAGCCTCATGCACCCCCTGAAGGTGCCTGATGCTGGATCCAATCTGCATCCCCCTCAAGCAGCCTGTGAGAGAAACCACCCAGAGTACTGCATTCCTTCTGCAGAAGGTATCATAGAATGGCTTGGGTTGCAAAGGACCTTAAAGCTCATCGACTTTCCAACCCTTGCCCCAGGCAGGGACACTTTTCACTAGACCAAATTGATCAAAGTCCCATCCAGCCTGACCTTGATCACTGCCAGGGATGGGACATTTCCATTTTACCTGACCTCCAAACCTGCCCAGCACCTATTTTTATAATCTGTCAGTGTGGGAATGAGTACAGTGCTCATCTGAGTTATCTTCTTCCTGATGAGTCCACAGTGCTGCAGTCTACGTGGGTGATGCCACAGTTAGCAGCGTGTTGCTCTGTGAAAGCCTTTTTGTATGAAGAGCGATGTGAGCCGAGCACCAAGGTTTGTAAACAGCTGACCTATGAGAGATTACTTTTCTTTTCCCTCGTGCTTTTGACCTTATTTACTGAAAAAGAAGCATCAACTAACTTTCCAGGAAATACCATGATTCTTCAATCTGACATGAGAATATTAATCTGCTGTAAGAGTGCATCCATCCTGTGCCTCAGGTCTTCATTCACTGGAGTGGGAATCACAGCATCCTGAATCTGGGACACCAGGACCTCAGCCCTATGTCTCTCCATCAGTGACACCACTGTGGGGCTAGTCACTGAGCTGGTCTGCACCAGTTGCTCATGGAAAAATTGGGATTTCTTTGGCCTGAATCCCTTTGAGCACCTTCAAATTTTGTAGGAGAGGTGAAACCCTTCCCATCCAGCCATGTGGGTCTGGCTGAAATACAGCACAGCTTTACAGCTCAAAGGAACCCCATTTGCCCTGCTTCAGCCTCCCTGTGTCACCTCCTAGAAGAGACCTTCAAGGCTGCTGCCCTGCTGAAACCTCAGGCTCTGCACGCCATGCTCAGTGAGCACAGCCCCAGCTCGCACTTCTGACCGCACGTTTCCTGTGGGTCCCTAATCGTGTCTCTACAATCAGCCTGTGCTGCTGGCACCTCCCCTCACTATTCTGGGGGACCACAGAGGCCTTTCCGGGAAGGCAGTGGGGTGTCTATGGAGCTTACATGTGCAGGGCTGTGGGGAGCTGTAAAGCTGTGTCTGCGTTGAGCCGGGGCAGCAGGGAGGGTTATTTGAAGGCAAGAGGCTTTTATTTGTGGGCAGATGTGGTTCTCGCTCTGCTCTACAGCTTTCCTCCTCCCACACCCCACGAGTGATTTAGAAGATGCTGTTTTGCTCAGGAAGCGCATGCTTTTAGATACAGACTGTTTTCCCTGGGTTGTGTTCCCTCCTTTCTCTCCTTTGTGGCTTATTCTTGGAGTAGGCCCCCCCCAACCCCGTTGGATGCAGAGAAGGACTCGGAGCCGCCTTCTCATTTTGTTATGTTTCCCTCTGGATCAGGCTGGTGACGTTCCCAGGTCGCAGAGCGCTGGGGAAGATGGGTTTAACTGCGCCCACAAAGCTCCCCGTCCCCAAAAGCCTCAGTAAGCGCCTTTTTTCCCGCCTGGACCACCTTTCCCTGTCTTACCGCTAGATGGGAGAGTGAGACTGGTCTAAGTCAGCTGCTCCGTCCTCATCTCGATAGGAATTCCGAGGGGAGTTGAAAACTGAGACACGCCCGCAGGTCATTGTGCAAACCATTCCGTATAGGAAAGGGAGTGGGTGACCCCCAAAGTACCTCTTTATTGCCTAACCCCAAAAGTGCGTGCTTTGGGAGGCTGCCTGGGGCACCTAAATGCTGGTGCCGCAGCAGTGGCCACTGTGCCCTCATGCATGGGGGGGATTCACTTACACAAATACTGGATATATTCTTGGGGTGAAATACTCGATTTTTTCATATCATCTGTCCTGGGCATAGAGAGGTGGAAAAAGCACTTGAAGTTCACTCCTCTCATCCACATCCCAGATCCCTCTTCCCAGGAAACCAGGTGAAGTAAAGAGGACATCATCATCTCATCCTTTCCTTCTATACCTTTCTCCTAGAGGATTCTTGTTTAAGGATACCTCATTGATACCCTTTCCCTGCAAAGATTAAAGGCTGGCTGGTGCAATGACTGCACACACAGGAGAAGAGTCCATGTCCTGGTCTGATGCTGCTCACCTCTGGACCTGCCGCAGGGGAGGAAGGGGAAAGCACACGACCCATTAATGTCTTATTTAATTTACTTTCACTGTAGCACTTCCCATCTCCTGAGACTCTTCCCAAGGTTTTGCTGGAACGGGTATGTCTGGGAATTCTATAGTTGCCAAAGCATTTTTCTCAACCAAATGAGATTGCCCAGTTTGACTACTTTTAGTATTATAACTAAAGTTTGGGGCTTTAAAAAAGGAGCATCTCTTGTTCCTTCCTGAGATTTCACAGGTTCTGGAAGAAATCTCAGTTGCCAAATCCCCATGTGACTGTGTCAAAATATGTAATCCCTGTTACTTGGAAATGATCTTTTTGGGGGGTTTTGCTGTTTGCCCAACCTTCCTAATTTGCAAGCTCTTTGGAGAAGTGACTCAGCTGATTTGTTTAGTGGCTGGTACAGTTGGGCAATGAGAGGAAATCATTCCAATAACCTCCCCAGCTGCACTGTCCTTGTTTTGCCTCTCTTGGGCACTCCTGGCTTTGCCTCATCAGAAAATACGTGTCATTATCCTGTTAGAGAGAAATAGAAACCTCTTTAGAGGAGAAAGTTGGGTTTGGGGGAATTTTTCATGTTGTTCCTGGATGTAACTACTCTTATTTTCCATAAGAAACAACCACCGCACCCTGTGTGTGCTATGGGGCCACTGAGTCACCAGCACAAAGCGCTGACCATCTCATGCACATCACTGGGGAGGACCCAAAATCCCCTCCAAAGAAGAGAAGAGACATCTTTCTTCAGCTGGTAATTAGAGATAGACGAATGCTTCCTGGAAGCAATAGGGGAAAAAAGACATTCCAGACCTGCAGGTCCAGGGAATATTTGCTTGTGTAAATGCATCTTGTAGCTGCTGTGGAGAGCAGGGTGGGAGCATCTCCTGTATTAGTGGGGCTGGGTTCACCCTGCTTTGTCCATGAGCTCTGGGATGTGTGGGGATGAAAAAGCAGCCATAGGGTGTCTTATAGATGGTTAATAATATGTCTGCTTCTGACGGACACTCCTGGGAGCAGTTACTGCCCTTGGTCAACTGAGAATTAAAAACCAGAGCAAGCACTAACTGGGAAGAGCAGCTACAAAGCAACTGGTGGCACGGTGCACCCTAGTGATGCCACAGGACCAGAGGGATGATGACAGCACAGAGACTGACTTCTGGTCTCTGCAGACTGCAGGAGATGCTGCAGCTTGTCACTATCTAATGCCTTTCAGCATGCCAAGGGCAAAGTCAGGCCTGCTTCAGCAAGAAGTTGAACTGATTAAGTTTCTCTTTAATTATAACGAGGAAATGGCATATGCAAATGTTGCTTTAGATAAGAAATGCATGGCAGCCACCAAGTTAAAGCTGTCTCCCGTAAACCTCTCCAGTGTGTGAGGCTGAGCCTTGAATTCTGGTTGTTGCAGGGTCAGGGGAAGAAGAGGAGAAAGGATTTGAGCATGACTCAAGCTGTGGTCCATGGGACTCATTTCATGGGAGCCTTGAGAGATGGTTAGGGCAGAGTCTGGTGTAACCCATATGCATGCATGGCATTTGCTGCACTAGTAGACAGCTCCATCAGCAGTGTAAAAAGTGTGAAGTTTAAACTGCTAAAGCGTCCATGCAAGGACCAGGATGGAGCAGCAGATTAGCAAGCCACAGCCTTGCTGGGATATGTCATGTTGCTGCAGGTTGCAACCAGGTTCATTTAGCAGCTGACTCTCAGCATCCCTATGAACCCTTGTGATGGTGTTTAGAAGCAGCTCCATGAATCTGGAACTATAGAGCTGGGTTTTCAAAATCAGCCAGAATGAGTAAGATCCAGACCTTATCTGAGACAGCAACACAATTACCCACATGATTTCTTCTCCATGTTTACAGGAGCAACATTTATCCAGAGTTCAAAGTCTTTCTCTGCGGGAAGCATATGATGTGCTTTGCAGTCACACCATAGCTTTCGTGCTATGAACAATTAAACAAATCAATTTCTGGAGCAATATTTTCTATGTCTGTAATCTCTGAGCTAATTATAGCCTGGAAAATCAATCGCTATCTGGAAATCTTTCCAATACAGCTAACTTATCATGCTGGAATATATTCTTCACAAACACATGCTGCTCACGACCATCTCCTGGATTATAAGGGCAGGTGATAGACTAATCAATACATGTCTGTCAATAAGCACCTGTACTTCATTACACTGCAATGGCAACACTTACCAAAATCTGCAGGGGGGATTGGGCAGAGCAAATAGTGTGGTACATGAAACCTGGAGCAATATTTGTGCCAGCTTTTTAAACCGAAGCAAAAAGAGTTGAAAGACTCAGTTCAACAGGGATCTTCAAAAACTATTATGATACAAAGTCATTAAAAGTTCTTGCCTCAGGTATAATGTTATTTTTTTCATCAGGCTTTATTAAGGAAAAAATTAAAGTAAAATTTGGGTGGCTGAAAACAACCTCTGTCTTCAGTCTCCTAGCAAGAAAGAAGTGGTGCGAAACGGATAGTTCAATTGCTATTACACTTCAAAAACACACATAAAGAGGAAGGGTGTTGCTCTGATATGATCTCTTGCTGTACAAACATGCTGTGTTGACCATGGCAGCTCAGCTGGAGTCCAAGCCCAAACCCCTGTGCAAATGCTCTACACTGCTTCCCATGTATGGCCCACTCTGCAGGCTTCTCATCTGGGATGCTGCCCCATCACTTGTGCCCTTCCTTGGTACGGGGGAATTTGTGCTGCTGCTAAACAAAGAGTAAATATTGCCATTGGACACAGAGCCAGAAGCACAGCCAGTGGATAAGAAGGAAAGACCACAGAGCAGGTGATCTTCCCCATGGTCCCATTTGCACTGCTGCTTGGCACAACAGAGCAATGAATTCTGAGCTGTCACAACATTATATATGCTTTTCTCCGATTATTCTTCATTGCTTTTTTTCCACCAGTGAGCAGAGGAAATGTGGGATTGGGGTACATTGGGGTACATCTCTATTAGTGCTCCCTCCCCAACCCAGGGGGTTCCTGCAGCTGCACACCCAGCACTCCGAGCTGGTGAACCTTGTCCTGGAGCAGAGCTTCAGCTCTAGCAACCCATGAAGGTAAGGTGCAGAGGACGCCTTGTTGGCCCCTACTAAATAACAACTTGGCAGGTTAGTTGTGCTCAAAGAACTTAAATATTGGAGCTCTGCATGACCCATGTAATGATCTGGATTGTAATTATTGTTATTACTGGTTACAGTTTGCATTTCTGCAGGACTCACACATAACAGCTAAGAAGCTCCTGTTCATGGAGAGGGATACGGGCACAAAGAAAGGAGTCTTGGAGTCTGACCCAGAACATACACTCCCATGGGGTGGCTTTGCTGATCAGGGCTGCTTTCTGCCCAAGAACAACAGTTAACAAAATTTTGTGCTTATTGTCATCACCACAGTCAAATATTCCCTTTGAACCCCTGGCTGAAATAACCTTGGTGTTAACTCGGAGCTGCTGGGTGCCATGCACTGTTCAGGCTCTGAAGGAACAAACCTACAGTTCCTTCACTTCACTGAGCTCCAATTGTTTTCTCTTTGGATGATACCACCTTGGGACTTTTCCATCCTTCTTGCCAACATAATGTCATATTTCATTCAAATAAAACTTGATTGGAGTGCAAGAGATCACTTTCATTTCTATCTTAGGAAAGAAAGGATGCAGCGTCTATGCATCAGCTAATGGAAAAGACCTGAGAATAAAAGAGCTCAGGCCCTTCAGTAATCTTTCAAAGAGAAGCTGTAGCTCTCCTTTATGTCCTTCAGAATCAACACATCGCACTTTGTACATGCTCAGCAGCAAGGTTCCTAAATTCATTTCCCAATAACCCAGAGATACAGCATTGCAGTGCTGTTGCTGGCTGGTTTATAAAGTGTTTGAGAGCAGGATGGGCAGAGAGGGATTGCTGCCTGTTGTGATTGCTTTCCTGGCCCCCAGCTATCAGCACCTTGGGGACATCTCAAACTAGGGGTTTGCATTGAGATTATTGAGTTTAGTAGCTGCCAGAGGATGTGTCACCCATTAATTTGTCTAATCCTTCCTTGAGCAGATACTCTTTTCGTTCTGCAGTGCCCTCTGGCAATGCTTGCCACTGTTTGACTCCATTCATTTACAGGATCTTTTGCTCTCGTGATAATAAATGCAGCTCAGAGTGCAGAGCTGGATGGATTCTGATGCTCCAGTCTGCAAAACCAACAGGGTCTCACAGAGGTAGGACAGTACAAAGTCTGATAAAAATCCCAAGGGGGATTTTCCAAAGTGCATTTCCCACTGCAAGCCAGCATTAGTCGCTGCTCTTGAGGAATCCCATCTTTATTATTTATTATATTAGTTCCTGTGAATTAATTTCTAGCTCAAATTAGAGATACAATAAAACTCTACAAAGTTTTAATTTGATTATTCAATTATTCTATTATTTTTTAAGAAAAAAAAAAACAGTTCTGCACCTCCTTCCCAGAGATTTGTTGCTTGTTCTGCAACAGATGTGAATCAGGGAAATATTTATAACAGCAGTATTAGGAAATGATCATTCAGGCAGCAGAACTCTGTATTAGACATTATGCCTTTAAATAAATTGTTTATTTCTGTGCTAACCTCATCTTGTAAATATATGCGCACTTAACTGTATTAAAAATGTCAGTGTTCCCAGAACTAGATTTTACATGATGAATATACAACTGCTCTCTTTCTTTCCTAGTCAGCATTGTGGATCCTGGAAAAACAAGGATAGTTTTATTGACGGGCCTTAATGAGGTTTATTTCTGCACAGATTTAACCCAAAGATTGTCATAATCATCTCAGGTCCCACGTGGCTTACAGGATTGAACTTGAAGAAACACCATTCAACAGCCACGGGTGATGGAGTGGTTCCAGGTCTGGGACTGCCTCCAGCCAACTGACTTCCCTTCTGTGGCACTAGATTTGCATTCATTAAACCCAGAGTTTTAATGATTTATGGAGATTTATACAAAAATAGCAGCCCAGAGGTTCTGACACTCCCAAGGCTTCTGACAGAGGTACAACTCATCATAAATCCATCCCCATGTGAAATCTTGAATGAAAATCATTGTGGAAGAACTGCAAGTGTTAACATGGGCCATAAAATCAGGGGTTTGGTCAAATTAAAATGATCAGAGCCTCCTAAGCCTGAGGAGAAGAAGCTCATGTAAGAACAATAATATGATTATTATAATGTTAATAATAATAATAATATGATTACCATTGTTAATTACTATCATTGCCCTGATAATTCTCAGCTGTAATTTTGGATGCAGCAGAGATGGCCGTAGGTAGGGATGGCCCCATCCTTTCAGAAACAACCTCTGTGCCACTATCAAGCCCCAACCATGCCAAAACCTTGCTCCTTTCAATTTTGAAAGAGAAACCACCGGCAGCATCAGCTGCTGATAGAGCTCTATATCCAGTGTGGCTGAGCTTGGCAGGGGGGAGCAAAAGGAAATGGTCCTGAGATGGGAGACTGGCAGAGGTGAGGAAGATTTAGGCCAGATGCTGTCAAGGAAAACTGATGTGCACCTCCAGCAGTGCAGGGGACTGAGCTGTGCCTGTTCATCTCCCCCCCATCTCCCCTGGATGTGTCTGTGGCTTGCAGCAGGACAAGGATTACACTCTGGTGAGCACTTCTACAATTCTTCTTCAATACTTTTCTCCCTTTCCTCTCATTGCACCCTTCTCTTTTGCAGGTTGGCAGAGCCAGGAGAGGAACCGAGTGAGGCTCGACTTGAGTTCATACCAAGTCCTCAGTACCCTTGTGCTTAGGTCCCTGCCGCCCTGCCCATGTTCCCCTTTGTGCTCCCCAAACCTTGGCCATCCTTGCCTCCCCCAGCTTTGATGACATCATACACGCTTCATGCCTTTCTATAGCTTTGGCAAATGAATGCAAACGAATTCCAGCTTCTAATATCCCTTAAAATGGCTACAAACATCCAGGATAAGCCTGGTCTTAGGAAGATGCTGGGTTCTGGAGGAGCCACTCCTGCAGCAAGGTGAGCATCTGCTCATGCTGAGCCCCGGGGGGGTTTAAACTGGAGTTTAAAATAATCTTGCAGCTGGGACAGACTCCTTTCATTTACAAGAGAATCAGCAGAGATGGCAGGACTGATTTGCCATATGCTGCCCAAAATCTTCTAAAGATTTCTGTAGGAGATAGATTTCTTCCATGTAACCCCCATCCTTTCTTGCTGCATCTTCTCCCTTGGACACATTATCAGTTCCTATTGGCTCATCCAAATCCATAGTCAAGCTCCATAACTTTACCTCTCCCTCACTCAAGAGGATGAGACAAAAAATTCACCAAAACTAAAGCTAAAGAATCACTCTGCACCTCTGCCAACAACCTCACCAAAGGCAGGATGGACCAAAATGCATTTGGAGAAGTGAGCGTAACTGAGGAGGAGGGATGCATCACCCTGAAGCCGGACACACTGATGAATGCAGCCTGGCATGGTTGAACAGGAAACGTGGGGGGGTTTCCCAGCTCAGATGTTTTTGACGCACTGCTTCACCTTTGCGCATTTGTTGTCCTTTCCACCCTGTTTATTTAAAATAGAAACACTTTGAAACAAGGTCTTACTCATCAGTGACGATTCAGCACCAGCCAAAATAATGCCCCAAACTTCAGCATACAGGAAAAGATTCATCTATCATAAAGTAACCTCAGTGTGTGGCCATGGAGCAAATGCTTCCTGCTTTTCCTGACTGTAGGATGTTGCAAAAAGTTCCTACACTTAATTTAGCTTTAAAAACTTATTCAGCAGCTCCCAGTTTAGCCCAGTAAGTGAAAGCAAAACCTACCAGGTGCCCATCCGACTGCAAAAGGCACAGCAAGGATGGGACAAAAAGGCAACACCTTCCAGTATCATCCTGGAGCCACAGCCTAAGATGCTTCTGCGCCTGCCCTCAGTTTCCTGTGGATCCCTGAGCTCTGCAGCACTGCTGGCTCTGCACCAAGCAGGGGTGAGTACCATGAGGAGACCTCTGGAGACCTCTGACCACATCTTTCCCTTCCTTATCACCTTGCACAGAGTTAGCTGGGGATTTCCATCACTCACGCACTTTGGGTAATGGAAAACTGATTGCAGTTTAAAGAGCTAAGTATAAAGTGCCTGAATTATTTATCTTTGAACATGCAGAAACAGGCCAAATTCCCAAGTGATGTGAAACAGCTCTTGTAAGAAATGCAAAGGGGAGCTGCATTGGGAGGCATGCAAAAGGCACGTGGGCAAACCTATGCACATGTCATGTCTGATACCTCCTGCCTAGGTGATTGATGTCCTGGAGGGTGTGGAGTGCTCAGGTGTGGATGCTGAGCTGGAGACCCCTGTTTAACCGCAGAAGGGCTCCACCAACCCCTGTGTCAGCCCAAACAACAGAGAAAAAGGCCCAAACACATTAATGCAAATCCAAGGGGGTTGGTGCTTTTCCACACTACTCCCTCAGCTCTACCTCTACAATCATTAACCCAGCCGTGCCTGGCTGACAGCACCTGGTGTTGTATTGCACCAATAGAGATAGTGCTGTGATAGCTGTGGTTATGCCCCAAATAAAACAGTACCCGTGCATCTGCTCCCTGGCTTGTTCTTCCTTTTACATGAGGTCAACTCAGTGTAATGGCTGGAGGTAAAGAATAACTTCCCTGCAGCAACAGCCACGGGTGCAGTTCCTTCCAGCGCACTTTTCCCCTCGGTGGGGTGGGGGGATGTACCGTAGCATTTCTTCCTGCACATCTCAGGATGCAAGGAGGCTGGGATACTCCGGGATGGGACAGCCTGAGCCCTCCCTGGGGCTTGTGAGGCCCCAGGTGGGCGGCGGGATGGGAAATTGAGCAGGTTTGATAAGATGCACCTGACCATAAGCCTTATCCCGCTTATGACTGCTCCGTCGTCCATTCCCTTGCTGTTCCTCTCCTCCTTTTCTTCCTGCCCAGCAGCGAATGCCCTCCCTGCGCTTCCTCTTTCCCTCACATCTTTCCCCCCTTCCATCTATCCCTCTCCCATCCCTCTTTCTCACCCCGCATCGCCGGCGTAGCCCCCACTTTCTCTCTGCTCTCAGTTCCTCTCTCCCTATTGGCTTCGCCGCTGCCGGCATCCGCCGCTGATTGGAGGAGGCCCCGTCGGTCAGCGCGGGGCGGCCGTTCCCGCGGCAGGCGCAGGGGAGCGCGGTGGCGGCGGGAGGGCGGCTGTGGCCCCTGCACCAGGTACCGGGACAGGGAGGGATGGAGGGAGCAGGGAGGGCACCGCGGTGATGGGGGCTCCCTGGGCGATCCCCCCCCTCACCCTACATAGGCGCACACACGTACTGCAGGTGCTACCGGGTGGCACTGCACGTGTCTGCGGGAGCGGCGCGGGCGAGCCCCGAGGAGGCGCGGATGGGCGCGGATCATCCGCCACTCCCCGCCAGGGGATGGAAAACCTCGGGATGGGGTTCGCGGAGGTTCTGGGGGGGCTTGGGGATGGGGGAGGCAGCGCTCCGGCCCCGGGGTGTGCAGGCTGTGGCGTGGGACAGGTGTCTCGGTGGCAGGAGCCCGGGAAAAGCCTGTCCTGCGGCAAGAGGAGGTGGGGAAGTCAGCAAAATAGCCCAAGTCATTGGGATGTTCCATCTGCGAGCTGCCTCCGGTGATGCTTCAAAACTGATGGTGTTGTCATGTAACTGAAATTCGTTACAACTGGTTCACTGTGGTTTGGTGGTGGGTTTTTTTTCCCCTTTCCTTTTGTGAGAACCTTGCCTTTCTATAGGAAATTAAAAAATTGCAAAGAAAATGAGGAAAGCTAAGAAAATAGCTAAAGAAAAGCTAAGGAAATAATAATAATGATAAAGTAAAGCTGAGAAAATAATAAAAACAAGTGGCGTAGCAAATGGGTCCTTATAGCAAGGAAAAAGTATGTTATTAATGAAATGTTTCTGTTTCAAGAGGGTAGTAACAAAAGTTAGAGAAGGAAGTGGCAGGCAGCATGCTGAGCTGAAATTGGAGCGCTTCCATCACCTGACCTATATTATTTTATGAACCTATTTGTTCAGATGATACAAAGCAAAAGCCTTGTTATAATAAAAGCATGGGTTTCAATTCTGAGAGCTCAAAAGGCACAAGTGGGCATTAATCGCATGAGCTGTTGTGTTAGTGTTTTAGCACTATTTTATAGGCTGGTTTTATCAAGCAACACACTACAAACGTGGACTTATTCCAGTCTGGCACCTCCATTTTTCATTTCTGGTTTCTTACTTTCTGTAGTGTCACTTGGTTGTAAAAACACCCTAAAATAGTGTTTGAGGGAGAAAGAACACGAAAGAGATCTTTAGAGAAGTATGCTATGGGTGGCTTTAAACACAAGAAGAATGAAAAAGGATGAAACGGTAGGGAAAGAGGGTTAGTCAAATAATGAAAGGGGAGGAGGGGGAAACAGTTATTTATATGCAAAGACGTCTAGCTTGTGGAGTACCAAAAATGTCTGGAAACTGAAGCAGCAACATGAGGGACAGACCACAGCCACCTGCCCTGCCACTGCTAATGTACTGGTGTGCGAAGAGTGTGTCCAGGCGTGACAGCCTTGTCTGTAGCCCTGTGCAACAGCCACTCCTCTGGTATTGCCTTAATCCACCCTGCACGTGGGGCAAACCCACAAAGTGATGGTGGCAAAAGCATTGCGTGTGACCCAGGGATGACAAATGAGACTGGAAGCAGCAGTTCCTGTGAGGGTTGGACATTCTTGGCTAGTAGAACCAGGAACTACTGAGCAAGTACTTACTAGAAATCTTTACAGAGCTCAGACATTTGTAGGTGAGAGGGAAGATGAGATCAGCCACTAACAAAAGAAATACCCACTGGCTTAGGGAGATCAGTATCCAGCTGCTCAGTGCCCCACAATTTCTAATTGCAAGCTCCTTGAGGAGCTTTGTGTGTGTCTTTACAGCATGGAGCAGGCTGGGAAGGACCCTACTCTCTGATATGGGGCTTTGTACCCAATAAACTAGCACAAAAGTGAATCGTGGCTCTGCTTGATGCAGCTTATTTTGCTCAGCCCACCTCAAAAATCATCACTGAGCACTGTTTTGCATTTCTTTATTTTAACTGAGTGTATTAAGCACAGAAACCTACATTTGCCTATGGGCTTGGTCACAACCTACAGGTGAAGGTGTTCATATGCCAGATTACCAAATATTCTACTTTACCATTTGGGTTTCTTGTCTTCTTCACCTGGTTCCTTGAGCTACTGCCTGTAAATTGATTATTCTGAGTCATTTGCATCTTGCAGGATTCCATTAAGGCGACAGTGACTTTTAAGAAAGCTTTGTAAGACTGCAGCCACTTAGCAGAGCTGATGGATTCTTGATGATGGGTTAGTGAGATGCTGAGTATGATTCTGTGGGGGGAGGGGTTCCCCATTTGGATTTTTATGCTTAATAAACCAAGGTCACTATGTTATAGCAATCTGTTGGAGTTGTTAAACTTATGCAAGCGGTTTTGGAGGAAATGCATTGGTGTTTTGGTCTTGACTTCAGTGGCCAGAATGTTCCGCAGCTACCCCAGCCCCCTTTGAGTGCAAGAGCTGCTCCCATCCTGGTGTTGCTCTCTTTTCCCTTTTCGAAACCAACCTATGGTTAGCTCCCCCCGTGGTACAATCACTTTTGTTCCATCTTGCCCTTGAGTGACCTCCCGGCGTACCAGCAGTGATGCTGAACTGGAGGAGTTGAGAACAAAGAGTTTCTACAAACGCTTTGTGGGAGAAATGCTCTGAGAGAGGTCAAGGACTCTGTCTGCTTTATGAATCCCAAACAAAAGCATTTATCCTGCTTCGGTAGCTGTGATGAGTGATTGTAGACAAGTACTCAGGGCCGCTAACTTCAATAGATTGAGCATCAGGCCTCTTGTTAGTACAGCAAAGAGCATGAGGTGAGGCAGTGAAGTGTTTGATATTAGCAGAGTAATGTTATTCTAACCTTAAATCTCAATTCAGGCAGAGATACCCTAAGTCTGGGGTACTACCATGTTGCTGCTGTCAAAAATAATGTCCTTCCACTTCTAAACTGTAAATGAGCTTGAGCAATAGGAATGTGGTGTTGGTAGGAAATACTCTTTATTCTTGCTTGCTTCATTTAGCAAGGTGCTGAGGCTTTCCAGCACCTTTTGGAATTCCTGGAGCAGTGAAGACACTAGTCCTGTTTTTTTCTCTTCTGCTATTCTACTCACATACATATAGTTACACTAAAACTGGATTTGATTACTACTGATGGAGAAAGCGTATTGCTGAATGGCACTGATTATCTTCAGCCATTTGAATTCTCAGAGCTCAGATTGGTTCCTTCAAGAAAGAACAGGAAACGCTGACAAGCTTTGTATAATCATCATTCAGTGGTCTGAGGGGGTTAGGGAGGTGGTTTCATGTTGGGGAAAGCAAGGCCAGCGCTTTAGGGTTCTTCCAAAAAAATACTTTGATTTTGCAATGTTTTGGCTGAAAAAATCCAAGAAAAAGTACTTTTTGGCATTTTTATAGCTATGGCTTCATATTTGTGCATTGAAGTGCTTTGGGTGTGCTAGGAAATGGGAGTTGGTTTTTCTAGATGGCACTAAGACAGAAAAAATAACACATTCAGATTCTGGAGTTCTGTTAAATGATACCAACCCATGACACAGAAACAAAGTCCCCAAAACCCTTGAAGGATCATGGGCTCTTCTGGATTTTCCCTTGTAGCCTTTCCTTGGAAAATCGCATCAATCTTTTTAGCTTACCACGGCCCAAATAAACCAGGTTTGAAACTTGAATTTAACTTTTCTATTGTTTTAAAAGCCTCATAGCAAAGAGAAGCTCAGCCCTTGTCCCAGAGCAGCTGCAAGGCTGCTCTACCTTGTCTTGTCTGGAAGTGCCTGCTAATGCCTTCCCTCCATGACTGATCTGAGCCTGCGCTGCTTCAGCTTAATCAAGGCCAGGGCAGATGCCATGGAGCTTTATGTTAGCATAAAAATTCCACCCCAAAAAGGGATTTCCGCACAGTGCTTTCAAAGCAACTTCACGGCTGTCTTAGTATTGCCGGAACGGATTCAGTCTCGTGGAGGCTTTAGATCCTTAGAGCAGGGGTGTGGGTCTTGGTTATAACGGACTCAGCCTTTCTGGAGTCCTCCTATAACCCTGATGAACCCATGATACATTTAGTGTTGTTTATTTTCCTGTTATTTAATTGGAAACCTAAGTTGTTGAAGGAACTGAACTGAAAGGAGTAAAAAGTAAATTCCTAGCCTGTGATACACTGGTTGTCTATCTTGAGTATTCTTGTTTTCAAATAACTTAAAATATTGCCTTTTTCCCCCCTAAGAGGCAATAAATGGGCTTCCTTGCTTACTACCACAAACCAGCCGATCTTTATTCTTTTGAACTACCCATCACTTTCTGTGAGTGATCTCAGAAACGGCACTCAAATGTCTTCTGTGAGCCAACACAGCATGGGTAAGCTGCAGTGGCAGGATCAGGCCCATCATTCCTCAGGGAACACTGATCAAAAACCAGTCCTCTGTGACCTCGTTCAAGCTGCTGATCAAGAAACAAGTTGTCCTGCTCTGTGTGTTTCTCATAGCACCTTGCGGGGGGCTCTAGGAGGTGAGCGGCTCCTTACCAAGGAAACCTAAGCGGTTCCCAAGCCAGAAGCAGGAATGCTGCTATGTGGAAGTAGGAATCCCTTGAAGGTAGTTTTCAGATTTCCAAGTAGATCTATCCTTCAACAGCCACTGTGATTCCTTGTGCAGGAGAAAAGGGAGAGTACAAAGTAGAAACCATCTCTGCATTGTCCACAGTGAGCAAACCCCCTGACTTCCAGCAGATGTTTTGGGTTGACAATGAGAACGCTATATTCCTGCTTATTCCTTTATCTCAGGAAGAAATGCCATTTGGCAGCAATTTGCTCCCTGGCAGTAAGAATGAGTTGCTGACCTGATCGAGCATTTTCAGTTGGAAGATGTTCCAGCCTAGGAAAGGGACAGTTTGCAACCTGTGTGGTGCCTGCAGAGAGCGTACACATATATTGATGTGTGTGTGTATGAGATTGCTATTTCATACTGAGCTGGGCTTCTTAGAGAAGCCTGTTAATGCAGAACAGTATTGCTCAGCATTTTTCCACTGGCATCCCTCAGAGGAATCAGTGGAGTCTCAGAAGCACAGCCAAGATTTACCTACCATCCCTCTGAAAGTGGCTGTCATTTTCTCTCAATTATACCACAGGGATGTGCCCTATTCTAAGAAATCCCTAAATATTCCACAGTGTGTCAAGATTGAGGGTACTGCATGCTTAAATGCAAAGTAACTGCAAGCTGACATTGAGTTTATTCTAAGTGGATGAAATATGATGAAGTATAATACTTTTGTTTAGCTCATCTTTGGAGGGAGGATGGGAAGTACTTGGTGTCAGGAAACTTAGAGGCTGCAAATGCCAAGTCAGAAGTCTTACAGCTACATAAGCCTGTGCACTGATTTTGTCCAAACTCCCTTGTTCCACTTCAGATTTGTGCTGAATGGGTTAATTTTGTGCCATCTGGCGTTGTGCTAGATCAGATATTGTTTGTATTGTGGCTTCAGCCAACACGAAGCCAGAATAAGCTCAGGGTAATACGTTTCGCTAATCAAACAGAAATATGATTATGTGCCTGTTCGTGCTCCAGGTCATACCTGCACTAAGGAGTGATTTAGCAATACACAAGCTAGTGATTGTGTCGACATGGGAGAGGGCTGAGGGCTGCAGCACCTTGGCTATGGAGACAGGCTGAGAGAGTTGGGATGGTTCAGCCTGGAGAGGAGGAGGCTCTGGGGAGGCCTTAGAGGAGCACTCAGTACTTAAAGGGGCTGACAAGGATCCTGGAGAGGGGCTTTGGACAGGGGTCTGTAAGGACAGGCCAAGGGGAATGGCTTTAACTGCCAGAGGGGAGACTGAGATGAGATCTTAGGCAGAAGCTCTTCCCTGTGAGGGTGCTGAGCGCTGGCACAGGGTGCCCAGAGAAGCTGTGGCTGCCCCATCCCTGGCAGTGCTCACAGCCAGGTTGGACACAGGGGCTTGGAGCACCCTGCTCTATGGAAGGTGTCCCTGCCCATGGCAGGGAGTCGGAGCTGGATGATCTTTAAGATTCTTTCTAACCCAAACCTTTCTATGATTCTATGGTGTGAGGGCTGTAGGTAACCTGAATAGGATGATCTTGCTGCAAGTAACAGAGAGACAATAGGAATATCTAACTCAAGTTGGGCACATAACTTTAAACACATAACTGAGAGACAAATCCCAGTCTTAATGCAATATGACTTCCTAGGGAATCACCTGAGATGTAGACATCAGGGTTATTTAACTTTGTGTTTTGCATGCCATAGTAACTTCCTAGGTGCTAATCTGAAGTTAACCAAAACAGAACAGCTGGAGTTCTACTGTATTTTGCAAAATGGCCCATTGCAAGCAGTGAGTTCACTTAAGTGCTGCCTGGGAGGCTGTGCTGTTCCCGTCCTTGGCAGGAGTCTCAAGACTAATACCTAAGAGGATTAGAGAGCATCACTAAATGTTAAACAAGATCCGAGCTAAGCGGTGTGCACCAGTGAGCTTGTGCTCCAGGGGCTGTTTGGGGAAGCTGTTACTTGCTGATCTGGAAAAGAGTGGGCTTGTGTGGAAAATACTCTTCCCTCAGCTGAACTTTTCCTGTGTGTCGTGCTCCCACTTGACGCAGTGTTTCCACCTGCCCATTTCATGGGCTCTTGTGCCCACTGAGGATGGCAACCACTGCAAAGGATG
Organism: Psilopsiagon aurifrons; assembly: GCA_025447955.1. Classification (NCBI taxonomy): domain Eukaryota; kingdom Metazoa; phylum Chordata; class Aves; order Psittaciformes; family Psittacidae; genus Psilopsiagon; species Psilopsiagon aurifrons. The sequence continues at coordinate 33,711 of JAOEHY010052074.1, forward strand.
TTGATGATAGCTAAAAGCAAAAGAGAATAAGAAACTTGGCTCTTTAAATGTGCTCCCTTTGGCTCTGTATTCCCTGGGTTGAGAGGGAATGGGTGAGCATCCAGCCCACCAACACAGGGTTGAGCTGGAGAACTTGTCATAGAAAACTCAAGCTAAAGACTGTCACTGGCTGGTAGAACAATATGACCTCGTGGTATGTGGTTTTCCTCAGAAAGTACATTTGCTACAGAGAAAAGGCATTGGGAGTCAATCTCATCTCAGGAAAAAGTGAAGTACTGAGTAATTTGGATGTTGACCTCCATCCACCTTCTTCCACATGTGAAAGAGAGTGTAGAAGCTATGCCCCATGCCAGCTCTTTCCTTTGACAGCACTGTGTAGAGCCTCACATGGATTTCTTCCCACGCTGCAGCAGAAATCAGGGATTTAAGATTTGCGTTTCTTCTCCAAATTTTAATCAGTGTGATCCATTTGAAAGAAAAAAGTCATTAAGTCCCCATGAAGAAATGGTTCTTCAGCAGTGAAGGTTCATTTGAAACCGTCTTCTAACAGCTCCTCTCTCATGGTCTGCAGCAGCGCAGGCATGACAAGTGTTCTAAGGAAAAACAGCTGTGCAAATGTGCACATTTCTGCATGATTTTTGAGTGGCTGACAGTAGAAAGGAGGGTAGTGGCCCAAGTTAGGGTATAAATAGTTTTGGCACCTAGCGTGATTTTGTGTTTCTGCTTTTACTCTTATAATCAAGCAAGAAAAATAGATTCCCAATACCTGGCAAGAGTGTGATATATGTAGAGATCTCAATTAAAAGGCTGTTATCCAGCAGTGATGTAAGAGAAAAGCCAGTGGAAAGGCTTTGCTACTCCAGCAGTGACTGTTGCCCTCTGTTTGAGGAAGATGCAGTAATTCTGTGTAGTATTAACGCACCACTTCCAACAGAAGTGCCTTGCACTGTTTGTGCCGTATCAACTTCTTTGTGGTGTGGCTTCCACGGTTTCATGGTATCATTTCCTCTGTTTTCCCATGTTTGCTTTTACTTTCATAGTGGTCAAAACAGGAGGATGAAAAAAGAGTTTCTGTAAACCGTGGCAGATGTCAGCGTTATTCTATTACATTTATCCCGTATTCAGTGTCCTTGCATTGTGTAACACAGGATGTTGCTGGTTTTTGCATCTTTATTGCTTCTATGTTTAGAAGCAGCACATAATCGTGTCTTACATTATTTGGGTTTTGCTCATTTTGTTTCATTTCTTATATTGTAAAGGATTTGCTTGAATTTGCATCTTCTGCATAGAGCCAAAAAAGGGATAGCATAGGAACTAATGGGTAATCACTGGGAAAAGCTGACTAATGCCTAATGTAGAAACATTATCCTGAGTACTGAACACCCTTAAATGACTTCAAAAGAATCCAAATGATGGAAAACAGTGGCGTGCTATGGGCAGAGCTAGACCTTGGTAACATGCTGGTGGTGTACCTGTGTTTGAAGAGTCATGGAGACACCCAGCTCCATGGCCAGCACAAAAACCTTCTCATCATTGATCAAACTTGTGGGTAGGAATAAGATATTAAAGCAAGAGTGACTTTAGGGAGAAGGAGTTAGTTATTATAGCATAAAAGAACCTTTTGTCTGGTTAATCTTTGCTATGGCAAAGTCTAGTGGCTGAGTTAAATCTGCTTCGTGCATTGGCACTGCAAGTTTTTTAAGATAGTCAAAGGCAGCTCCAGTCAGCTGTATTTGCACAGATAAGCTGGAGCAAATAAGTAAACTCAGAAAATCTGGCTAGATTTATCTTCAAAGCATTTTCAAGCAGTTAATTAAAAATTATCCAAACCACCTTCCTGATTTCTTGCATATTATTGCATTAATTCTCCGGTGAATGGAAAGTGCTTGGAAAAAATACAAAGGATTTGAGAGTTCTTAGCTTTTCTATTTGGAATTTATTTAATTATAAATGTGTCCTTGCCCATGTGATAGTTTAAAGCCAGTTTAAACTGCTCTCTTCCTTGCATCAGGCACTGGTGGGTACTACTTGTGTGAAAACAGTCTGCAATATCGGGCTGGCCCAGGGTATTCCTGTCTCCATCTTCTGCTTGGTACCTCCTCCCCTGCACTTAAGCTGTCCTTGCAGCACTGATGGGGAGAGCAGCATTGGGTATGTGGTCAGCTGGCTGCTCTTTGGGCGTGTTTCTCATTCCTGAAATGTTTCCATGCGTGCAAGGCGATGCTGTTCCTGTTGGAATCGCTTTTGAGCGGATATGGCCTGGTCCTGATGCCGCTCCTGGCAACAGCAGAATCCTCTATTGCTGAGCCACAGGGATGCTTTTTAAAAGCATGCTAAAAGATGCAAGGATCATCCTTTGTGTGAGTTTGGGTAAAGTTCTTCAGTTGCCAGGTAAACAATTCAATCTTGCAGGTGAGCAACCCCATCTCCCCATGCTTGCTTTAATCTCATTGTAACTGAACCAGTGCCTTGAGTACAAACACCCTTCACAGGACTAGGACATGGATTTATCTCAGTTCTGGGAGGCTTCCCTGTTCCTAAAGCAGCAAGTGGATTACACTTGATCCATATGGTGTTTATCAGCCATGACAGAATCAACACCGATAACCCTCTGAAGCCAGAATACCGGAGCAAAATTCAGTATGTGTTACCAAGAGGAATTAAGTGTACAAACCCAGATGAATTTGTCTCTTTCTGGAGTGACATGAGCTTGTTACTTGAATGTGGACTTTCCCGAAGTATCTACTTAGTAAGGTCAGGTGCACTCTCATGTCAAGGAGAATAACTAAGACCAGAGCAGCCACTGAGCATCCTCTGGAGCTGCGCTTCCTTAGTTTACAGTAAGTTGTCTGGTCATTTTAAATCCCCTGTCCCTGCTCCTCAGCAAATATCTCCATGTATGCCATAGAATTGAAGAAATTATTAAGTCTGGTCATAAACAGCAAACTGTGCTCAGCTATGGAAAGCACAACTTATGAATAGATGTTATTTACAACAGTAAAAGTCAAAACCCCTAGAGTGAAAGGGAAGATTAACTGTTATTGGGCATGCTTCAGCAAATGGGATTATTTTGCATGTCAGTAATGAGTTAATTTGGAACATTAATTTAATCACAGTCTTTGGCAGAGACACAAAATGTTTTTAATTGGTCCTGTGAGTTTTTAAACGATCACCTGATGAAACCCTTATAAGTTTTGCTATTGATTTAATGGTAAATATTAAGGTGGGTGGGGGAGTCTTTACAGATTTCATTGTGAAATATAAATCATATGCTTTCATTGCCTTGCTGCTTCTGTTGTGTTGGCTTGGTGATGTTGGCAATCTGGAACCAGCTGTACAGCTGAAAAAAATTGAGTCAAAATCTTGCAGTAAGATGAGTAAATCTATAGCTGTGAGATAATAGGCTTGGGACTGATTCAATGTAAGCAAGAAATCACCATCTGAGTCATTAAAACTGGAGATGAATGGGAAGCAATAAATACATGGCTTAGATGAATAAGGATGATTAGAAAATGCGTGAAGTTGGTTGGGAGTTTTTTCCCTGGAGATCATATTTTGTCCTCTAAAGTGGCATATGGCTCCTATGAAGGCTGATATTCCCAGTGAATGTGTCACTGCCAGTTTATAAATACTTCAAGAGATAAAAAGCAGCTCAGTAGACAGCACAGAGCAGGAATGGGCTTCCTGCCTGCAGCACCTGGGAACAAGTCATTAGCCCAGCTCTATTGGGAAGTGGCCAGGACGTGGGCTCTGGGGGCACAGAGGCTTCTGTGTGGGGGGAAACATCTGCTGCTTGAAGGAAAAGCTGGCTGCTTGCTTGGATGTGTTTCACACTGTGTTTGCTGGTAGTAGGACTAAGGGTACCCACAGTTGAAGGAGAGGATGATGTAGTCACTTGGGTCCAGTGGCCCAGACTCCTACTTCAAGTTAAAGGAATCTTTAATAAGAACCTGTAACCTCTTTCCTTACTCATGAAATATCAAAAAGTCAATATGTAATGTCAGTGTATCTGCTCATGAAGTATCGAGGAGATATCCCAGTGCTGGTAAAGGGGCAGTAGGAGTGTTTCCTCCAGTGTGAAGGTGAGCCAGTTTGGAAGCTCTTGGCTCCTGGTCTGTCCTGGGTTCAGCAGCAGCAGTCATTTTTCTCCTTAGCAGCTGGTGCAGTGCTGTGGTTTTGACTTTCAGCCTGGGAACAGCACTGATAACTCAGATGGTTTCAGTTGCTGCTCAGTAATGTTTACTCTGACCAAGGGCTTTCTGAGCCTCATGCTCTGCCAGGGAGGAGTGGAAGCTGGGAGGAAGCAGAGCCAGGACACCTGACCCAAACTGACCAAAGAGGTATTCCATACCACAACACGTCATGCCCACTGTATAAAGTAGGGGCAGTCACTTGGAAGGGTTAGATCACTGCTGGGTCAGGCTGGGTATCGGTCAGTGGGTGGTGAGTGGTTGTATGCTCTTCCCTTGTTACTTCCCTTATCATTATTACTATTGGTGGTAGCAGCAGTGGTTTGTGTTATACCTCAGTTACTGCACTGCTCTTATCTCAACCCATGGGAGTCTCATTCTTTCGATTCTCCTCCCCATCCCTCAAGGAGTGGGGTTGAGGGAAGTGAGCGCGCGAGCTACATGGCTGACTGGACTTAAACCATGACATGGTCACATCAGCTAACTAACAGAGATAGGTTTTTTTCTATAAGCTGACATCAGTAACAGCAAAATCAGTCCTCAGCCAAGCAGTCTTCTTTACAGGTGCATCCAAATGTAATATTAGACTTGTGTCTGCTATGGGAAACTCACAGCTGAAGTTGGCTGACTGCTGTGCAGGAGGCATGTTTGATTTACATGGACACAAACAGTTCCACCCTTTAGAGCCTGATCCGATAACTCATAATCACTTCTGACTTTAATGGAGTGTTACAGCACTCTTATTTATTGTTTCCAATATTGCATTCAAAGATGAGGAAACAGATTTAGAGCCATAAGAGTCATAAGAACATTGGAGGGATGAAAAAGTGAGGAAATATAGCTTTGCATCCCAGGCATTATCATTTTGTGCCAACATATTGTAACAGTCTTTCTCTGCAGAAAACTCTAACACCTGCAGTTAGTTTTTGCTTTTACAATCAAAGTTATCCCTTACTGTACTCAGTCAGCTAAAGTAGGGTCCTCCCACTCCCGTGCCTGCAAGAACTGCTGGTACAGGGAAGCACATCAGTGCTCATGCATGCTATTATCTACCAGGTGAATGTCAATACGTTTTTCCCCATTCCCTGCTGATGAGGTGGATTCTCATGTCAAGGGGAACACTCTTATAAGAACCTCTTGAAGAGACACTGGCACAGGGTGCTCAGAAAAGCTGTGGCTGCCCTGGCAGTGTTCAAGGCCAGGCTGGACAGGGCTTGGAGAAACCTGCTCTAGTGGAAGGTGTCCCTGACCATGGCAGGGGATTGGAACTGGAGGAGCTTTAAGATCCCTTCCAATCCAAACCATTCTGTGAAGCTATTGGGAAATACAGGATGCTTTGACGATGCTCTCTAATACAACAATTCTTGCCTAGCATTTGTTGTGTATTTAAGATCAAGGGACAGCCTTATTGTTGTCTTCACATATGCGTACATACATATCTATGGCATATATTCAGCCAAGGCATTTAAGGAAAATTACTCTTAGTTGCTGCCATGGTCAGGTGCTGTGATGCACATGAACTGGTTGAAAGAAGGCAGTCTGCATTGGTAATTAGGTTAGAGTCAGCTGCCTCTGCCCTCCAGCTCACTCTGAAATGGCATGTAGTCTAATTAGTTATAGAAAGGATTTTACTGAATAGTTGTAAACGGATCTGAGGGCTTGGAGTAAAATCAGTCTGACTGTGGAAACTTTTCAGGATAATTATAAACTGTTATTGGCAGAGTGGGAAGGAGAGACCAAAGGACTTTTAACAGTGGGAAACCTGTAGCTGTGCACACTGGCCTCCACGGGAAAGAGGGGGACAGAGGTGGTGAGGGTGTGATGTCTAACCAGGATCTTCTCTAGAGGAAGGGTAAGGGGCTTCAGTGGGCAGGGAGACTGCTTTTAGAGGTGCTTTTCTTTAGTGCTTTTGAATGTTTTGTTCTTTTCTGTAATGTTAATGGTGCCCTGATACCTGTGGTACTAACACACCCCATGGTGGGGGGCATGCATCCAGCTGAACTGCATGGTGAAATGCTAATAATTTTATGTGTATATTTAAATATTATATATAATATTTATACATATATAAAGAGCAATATTTAAGGGGTTTGAACATGATTTTGTATAAAGATGTGTAAAGTTTCTCTCTTCACAGATCAGAATGGTCTTGGCTCAGACCTTTTCCACCTCCCTACTGATGTAAGCACTGAAAATTGCATCTCCCAGCCAGGCAGGTCCTCACCACCCTTGCCTCCAGCTGCGCCTCAAGCTGCTGCTTGACTCTTCTCTCTGTTCATGGCAATGCCTCAGAATTCAACTGGAGAAAATGGCTTTTGTTTCACGCAAACACTTGACTTCTCCCATTCACATCCTCCTCCTGGTGAGGCCGGCCGAGCCTGCAGCACCCCACTGAGCAATGGCACCGCGTCCTCTGGAGTACCCAGCCCCTCCGACTCATGTGCTGAACCCCTCTGCTCCACCACCCCTGGAGAGGAGGAAGCCCAATTCCATGAAGGGATTAAATACGTGTCAACTGAAGGGGAGGAACTGGCATGTGGCTGGGGGGGGTTCACCCCAGGGTGCTTACAGCTCTTCAACACATCCAAAGGCGTCTTGTTCTTCCTCTGCGTGGCCTCCTTCCTGCAAGGCATGACAGTGAACGGCTTCATCAATACGGTCATCACCTCCATTGAGCGACGCTTCGACCTCCGCAGCTATCAGAGTGGTCTGATTGCCAGCTCCTACGACATCGCAGCATGCGTCTGCTTGACCTTCGTCAGCTACTTTGGGGGCAATGGCCACAAACCACGATGGTTGGGCTGGGGCGTGCTGGTCATGGGCTTGGGCTCCCTGCTCTTTGCCTTGCCCCACTTCACCACAGCACCATATGAGGCACGTTCAGCTGCAGAGGTGGGCATCTGTGGGGGGAACCAAAGCCTGCCCTGTGCCCAGGCTGCCTCCAGCCTCTCCAGCTACAGGTTCATGTTCATGCTGGGACAGTTCCTGCATGGGATGGGAGCCACACCGCTCTACACGCTCGGTGTCACCTATTTAGATGAAAACGTCAAGACTAACTACTCTCCTGTATACATTGGTGAGTGGAGCTGCAGGGGCAGCTCGAACACATGGGATGGGTGGTGAGAGAGCTGGTCCATCTGCTTTGGCACCAAACAGTGAGAAGCTCTCCTGGTCTTTTGTTCCCAGTAACAGGCAAGGGGGTAATCAGAGGGAAGTGGCAGCTGCTGGGGATGTTCTGCTTAGTTACAGGCAGGAACTGTAAGTGCAATGGGGTATTTTCACTCCCTGCAGATCAGGAGGTGCCTCCTGCTTTTGGCATGCAACCAATGGAGGGGAGCCCCTCCAGTGTGCATGGCATTAGCATCTCTGGCAAATAACAATGAAGCCATACCTGACCTGGGCAAGGGGGCAGCGCAGCAGGGATGGGCACTGGGCTGCTCACATGCTGCTGGCGCAAAGCACAGCCTAGGGAAGAGGCTCAGCTCACTGCTCTGCATTGCTGATCACTCAGCAGTTGCCAGATACTTACAGTCCTACCTAGTGAAACTGCTAAAAGAGATGACTTTTTAGCAACTTCAGAATTCAGCAGTCTGCCCATGCTGCTGTATCAGAAGGCTTTGAAGGGGAGAGGACGAGATCAGAGAACCATGGAATGGTTTGAGTTGGAAGGGACCTAAAAGCTCATCCAGCTCCAACCCCTGCCATGGGCAGGGGCACCTTCTGCTAGAACAGGTTGCTCCAAGCCCCGTCCAACCTGGCCTTGAATACTGCCAGGGATGGGGCAGCCACAGCTTCTCTGGGCAATTAAAAGATCATCAGTAAGTGGATGATCTTTCCATGGCAGCAGACCCTAAAGTGCCAGTGGTGCTGCATTTAACACAGACATTTTGTATTGTCACTGCAGAGACCATGCTGCTGCTCATCATGCTGGCAGTCAGGATGTGGCAGCAGGGTCAGCTACATTCCTGTTATATCCCATTGCATCAATTTTGCCTTCCCCATGTTATAGGAAGCAGAAGTTGCATCCAGTTCCCACGCTGGATGCAAAAGTTTCCTTGGGACATAAGTGTGAGATGAGCACTTGTTAAAACTGCCTGGCTTTGTCTCTCAATGGCTTAGAGAGAAGGGTGTGAGGCAGTCGGAGGCTGAGCATCCTGCATCCAAGAGAGAATGGGGCTGCTGCAATGGTACAGGGGATGCTGGGGACCGGCAGCATCCCTGGCTGAAAGGCTGCTGTTTGTCTCACATGGCTTGTTTTCCCTTTCAGCTGTTTTCTACACTGCTGCAATCCTTGGGCCTGCAGCGGGTTATCTGGTAGGAGGAATGTTTCTAAATATTTATACTGAAATTGGCAGAGAGTAAGTTGTTAAAAAACAATCTTGTTCCTTTCCCTTTATACTGTGCTTCCTTTGGGGTAAAATAACAATAGTTATCAGGAGAAATGACCCAGTGTCTGGGTGGCATTGTTCCGGTGGTGTTCAGCATTGTTTCTGCAGGGGGACTGAGGCTGGATGGGTGGCTTGCATCAGCACTGCTTCTGGAAGGGAACTGCTGACAAACCTGTCAGCTTCCATCCTTCCTCACGCTGCACTGCCTGTGCTAATGAGGCTATGAGCAGCAGGTGAACTCCTTGAATGAGTTCCCTGATACAGCAACACTACCAGCAGTGCTGCTCGTCCTCCTGGTCACCCAGCCAGGGTGCCAAGTCCCTCCTTGCTTCTTACTAGCTGTAATTTAATCTTGTTTCCTTTACAGGCTCTTTGGCAAATGAATGGATTAAAATGGGAAGTAGCCTTCCTGGGGAAGGAATGGGTTATTTCTACTGTTTTCTTGCAAAGGGTAGCTCTGGGATGGCACAAGGATTGCAGCAACCCCCTGAGTGCAAATGCAATGGGGAGAGGTGAATGCGCAAGCCAGAGATTAAAGGAGAATTAAATGATGTAATTTCCCAGGCTCAGTCAGTGTTGTGCTCTCTGGCAAGGCAGGCAGGGCTGTGGTGTGGCAGGAAGGGTGGTGGATGTAGCACTGCCAGGGGAGAGGCCAGAGCTTGGTTTCCATCACTGATATCTACCCCCTCTTTCCCCCCCATCCCCTGCCAGCTCCAGTGCATGGCACACCGAGCTGTCCTGCTCCGTTTCAGACCATCGCCTCTCTTCCTTGTGCCCTTTCATCTTTGTTTGTTACAGAATTGACATCACCCCGGAGAACACGCTGTGGGTGGGGGCATGGTGGATCGGCTTCCTTGGGGCTGGAGCAGCCTCCCTCCTCATCTCCATCCCCATCCTGGGCTACCCCCACCGCCTCCCAGGTATGGAGCACCACCAGGGCTTGAGAGAATTGGGGCTGCATAGTAGTCATGCTCGCCTTGGGGCTTTCAGCCTTATGCGCATGTATAGATGGGGATGCAGGGGTAGAGGAAGAGCTTCCAGTGTTTAAACAGTACTTACTACATGGATTTCCATCCCCTGTAGCTTTCCAGCTGCCTCTTTCTCCATCCCTCCCTTGCAGCCGTTTGCTGAGGGAGGATGTTGTTTTGCATCTTCCTGCTGCAAACCCACCACTTTGGCAGCATCTGCATCCCATGTCTCACATGTTCCTTGTTTTTTGCCTCTCATTTCCAGGATCCCAGCGCTATATTGTTATGAGGGTGTCAGAGGCTCATCAGCTAAAGGATGGGAGCCACAAAAAAGCATCAGATCCAGACTTCGGGAAAACAGTTAAAGATCTGCCTCGGTGAGAAAACCACCGCACACCTGAGGTTGGGGGAGCTGTATCCAGCAGTGATAGCTGTGGGCCCAAATTGAGCTCACTTTCTGTGATGCTAGCAGAAAGGTTTTGTCCATCTTCAAACCTAGTGTTGATGCTTCCTTGCAGAGGAAGTGCCTGGTCCCATCAGCGGGTAGGAGCTCTTGGCAAATAAGCTGAACTAGAAATTGTGCTAGGGATCACATAGGAGAGCAAGGGGCAAGTGGCTCTTCCTGCCTGTGTGAGGATCCACCTGCAGTCACATGCAACGCACTGTTTTACCAAGGGTGGCTTGGTGCCAGACTTTAGCTGGAAAGAGGTGCACAGGCATTGCTGCCTCCCTCCCTCTCCCCAGCGCATTATTTCTACCTGTTTGCTTGTGTTTGGCGTCAGTGGGTGTTGTCCACCATCTCCTCCCTGTCCCCTCGGGACTTTTCTTCCTTTCTTCTACTTTTGCTCATGTTATATACATGGTTTCTCCTTTTAATGAGAAAATAGAGAAAGCAACCCCCTTACATCTCCATTCCAGATTCAGGGAACAAGATATTCTGCACTGTAGCCTTCAGTTCCCTGTTTTATTCCTAGTTTCCTCCCCCCCCCGCTTTTGCCTTTGCATCTTCCAGCCGCCCTTTATGTGTTACTACTTCTTATCTCTTCTGCAAAGCAATAACACAGTAGCGTTCTTAACCACAGGGCCATTGCTTAGCTCCGCAGCGTGGGCAAGCAGCATTGTGCCAGAGGAGGTTTGGTAGGAAATGGTTTCAGGGGATCCTAGGTGGGAACAAACCAATGGCTGAAATAGAATATGGTCTTTCCACCTGGGAACAATTGCTGTGGATCTTTGAAATCCTTTATGATTTTTTTTGTGTCGAGATGTATTTAAATGGATGTTGCTTGGGTTTAGCTGGTGGGCAAGCTCTGGATGTTGCAGAGAGATCTGGGTGCCAGTTCCTTTCGGAGCTTGCAGTCAATAAGGGGATTTTCCACTTTTGTATTTCTCCCAGTACTGCTCTTAGAGAGGAGTTTGCATCCATGTGTGACGGCTGCCCCATGCAAAGGCAAACACACTCAGTGTTGCCAAAGCCTGTGCTGCTGCCAGCAATTACTTGTGAGCTTTAGCTGTGGTATTTGCCTTTGTGTTGGCAGAGAAGGATTGAAGCAGGTGCTCAGGATGGGAGTGTTCAGCAGCAGTCGATCTGTGTTGTGTCAATGCAACCACTCACGTTGGCCTGAAATTCTTGGAAACTTCATAGGAAGTTTACCAGGGGTTAAGGCAGTTTTATGAAGAATATATAACATTGAACAGATTTCAATATTGTTATTAAATGGCATTCTTGACTGGGAGCCATTTTCCGAGGTCATGGCTTATTCTCCACGCGGAAATTAAATTCAAAACCTGCATTTAAATAATGATAAAGTTATGACTAAACCCAACACAAACAACAGCATGGCAGAGAGGGATGAAATTCAATGGTTGAGGCTTTTCTTGTTTATCTGGAGCAAAGCTCCCACTGTTTCTTGGTGCAGACTGTCTGACAGCAGGTACAGAGTCAGTCCTTCTCTGAGTGCATCTTCTTTCACCCCTTGTTCCTGAGGAATAAATACCTAAAGGTGAGCAACTCATATCAAACAATTCAGATCAGTCCAGACCTTTGTGTGGCTTTCATTTGAAAGCAGAAGCCCAACAGACTTTCATGTTCCCTGGTTTTGATTAATAAAAGGGAAGTGCCTTAAAGGCTTGCTATTCTGAAAGCTTGCTTTAAAGAGATCGCATCTGTGCATGTGGCTCTTAGGGACGCATCAGCCGTGCTGGAAAACAAGGCCAAAGGACACTGTTGCTTTTGCTTTAGTAAGAGATTGGATGCTATACAGTTTCTCACAGTACAGGCAGCAAGAGTCTCAAAAATAAGCAGAAATACTGACAAAATGAAATACTCTTCCATGCCATCAGGTCCTTTCTAAATGACTTTAATGAACTGCTGTATTCGCAGTGCTGCCGAAGAGTAAGAGCTTACAGGAATGCAGCCCATGCAGCTTAATCCTCTGCCCTGAAGAGACTTCTGTCTTAATTCTTGGGTTGAAGAGGCCTGATGAAACAGCATTTTCCTTTCTCTGGTTCCATATGATTGCTTTTGTGAAATAACCCCTCCCATCAGTGCAGAGGGATTCAAGCAGAAGACATATAGAGCTGTGCCAGCAGCGGAGACTTTGTCCTAGTGAGCTACAGGTTCGAGTTTGAGCATCACTCACTGGTCTGTCATGCCCTGGTTTTCAGCAGAAGCAGCTGGGGTCAGTGTTTCCCTCATCCCTCTTAGATTAGGTGCAGGATGAAGCTTTGGTTTGTCTCATGGCTTTACTGCAGTGTCTGTGCAGTGTGAAGGCAGGCTGGTTTACATTCCTGTATGTGCTGCCCTCTGTTCCATTGGTGGTGGTGACAGTAGGTGTCATTTTGTGCTGGGAAAAGTCCCCATTTACATGCTTGAAAGCTCTATAAGTATCTGTCATTAAAGAATCATTAGCCTGTGCTCATACTCTGTCACATCTGGGGTGTCCTAGGCATGCAAGTGTTTCTCAGAGGATGTGGCTCAGGTGATCCCCACCTACTCAGCAGGTCTATTTCACAAGGAAAGGGTACCTCTCTGTGCCCATATCAGTCAAGACTTGCAGGATCAGATCTTTATAGTTCAGGGGACTCTTCTCTTGGCAGTGCAGAGCCTTCTGAAATCCCTTTGGCTGCAGAAACTGAGGACAGTCAAGACTTCAAGAGTTAGGTGGTTTCTGGGTGTGTTTAAAGTCCTATTGTGATAGCAGTGAAAAGGTCTGTGTTGACTTTGGTAATGTTTTATATGCTGTAGGTCCTTGCAACTACATCTTATGCCTACAAACAGATTGAATTATTTGAGTAAATCTTTACTCTTGGTTCTGAAAGGAGTTCCTCTGCATTTTCCTGCCTGTAAGTCTAACTTGTAGCCTTTGGCCAGCAGGCACAAAGCAGGGAACTCCTCTTTTTCTCTTGAAGTGTGAAAAAGGAGAAGGCATTGTGCTTTTTCCACATCAGCCACAAGATTTTCAATCATTTTTCTGCTGAGAGATTAAGCTTTTTGCTCCAAAATGAAGCACAATCAAAAAGATCATTGCTGAAAAATAGTTTAGTAAATTAAGCTAATCCCAACAGCTTGACAATAGTTCCTATAAAGCACGCTGTAATCAAGTGTAAGAATGGGCTGTGTTTCAGTCTTTCAGCTTCTTTGCTCTTTTGGTATAATGAAATTCTCCACTTTTAGTGGGTAATGTTGCATAAATGTGATGCTGAGCCTCAGCACATCTCCCAGTTGTACTACAGTAGGTTTGCTCTGATTTTGTATTTCCTCCAAATCAGTAGGTGGTAAATAACTGTGTCTTTCAGTTCAGTGAGCATCCCACAGTATCGCTGTCTGTCACTGCCATCAGTACAGAATAAGGGGTTTGTGCCCCTCTCAGAAATGGGATGATTTGTGGCACTGGTCCGGGCTACACTTGGGGAAAGTCAAGCTTGTTACAAAACACCCTCTGCAAAGCAATGTCAACCCTCTAAGTCCAATGTCTGAGACAGTGAGAGGTAATTGAGACCATCCCATGTGCCTAAGGGCTTTTCTGCATCTTGGAGATGGAATTGTTGTGGGATCATCTTCCTGCATATAAATGACACATGGGAATTTTTCAGGCTTATTTGGGCACTCTACTAAATCCCAGTGGGTCAAAAATAAGATGTATTTGCTCAACAGATACATTGATTTTTTTTAAAGTAAAACTGTTCTTACTTTGAGTGAGGGTTGTTTTTTGTTTTCCATTGGGATATAAGGTGTTTTGGAGGTGTTTTCCCCATATAGAAAGGCTTGCTTGGTATTTCCCCTGAGCTGCAAAGCATCCATGGTTATCAGATTGTTATTCTCATGAGGACATGAGAGGCATGTGCGTACATGAGGATGTAAAGCTTTGTTCCCTGCTCTTGGTTGAGTCAGGAGTCCCAAGATAACTGCTATCAGGGGCTAATAACCTTGAAATGAGTGAGATTTGATGAATAGTGTGTTCTTTCAGTTATTGCTTCATTTAGGAATACTTTCTCCACAAAGCAACAGCATTTTACTCTAAGCAAGTGTATAGGGAGAGGTGGGAGTATCCTCAGCATCCTTCCTTGGCTGGTAGGACTCTAAGTGTAAGTGGAGAAGTTCACTGCTCTGTCTAACTCCAACTCTGTTCTGTTTTGTTTCCTTTCAAAGAGATGCAGGGTGATAGGATGCTGCAGTATCTTATGTGTAATCCTTCTGACTTGAAGATAGGGGACAGACCTAAAATCAAAACAAGTACAGTCATTCAGTTCTGGTATATTTTTCATTCCCAGATCAGTGCTGCTGCTTCTGAAGAACCCCACCTTCATCTTCCTCTGCTTAGCAGGAGCAACTGAAGCCACCCTCATTGCTGGGATGTCCACATTTGGACCAAAGTTCCTGGAGTCTCAGTTTAGTTTAAGTGCCTCTGAAGCTGCTACCTTTTTTGGTAAGAAAACCGCTTTTTGCACTGCTTTCCCATTTTGCCAACAAATACAAGAGCACTGTAGCTTATGTAGAATGGAGATAAACACACTTTGCAGTTCATTGACAGGGCAGCTATCATCTTCAGCTATTAGATAGGATCATTTTCCATCAGCACATCTCTACCAAGTGCATTTTCAAAGCTGTATCTACTGACATCAGGAAGAAATGTGTTGTTTCTGTAGCCATCTGTTACCCTCTAGAGGAAGGCAAAATAATTGTAGTCTGTTCCTTCTAGTACATTACTAGGAATTATTAACTAGATGTTTCCTCTAATGAGGGGTGTCTGAATTGGGGCACATGCTTTGTTAGCATCCTGCAACTAGGAAGATCCTCAGCTCCTGTATCATGGACTGAGGAAGTGGTGCCCAACAAGCATCAATACTTAATGATGTGCTTCTCAGAGAGTCTGTTTTAAGGTCGCTGTATAGGAAAAGCTGCCTTATCAGGCTCATGCCATATTACCTGAGCTGTTACAGAGGACCACCTACTGTAACAAAGTCCACTGAACTCCCACCAAAAGCCACACAGCAACCAAGGGGTTATTCTCTTGCAGACGCGCTGAGTTGATGTATTCAGACACAGAGACTCCTTGATGACATTTCTAAACTTGTGGGGTTTTTCCCTTTTTTCCAGGATATCTGGTAGTGCCAGCCGGAGGGGGAGGCACATTCCTGGGAGGATTCCTTGTGAATAAATTCAAACTCCGCTGTTCAGGAATCATCAAGTTGTGTTTACTTTGCACAGTGTCAAGTCTCCTGGCCATATTCATTTTCTTTATTCACTGCCCGAACATGCCGATGGCAGGAGTAACCCAGACGTACGAGGGAAGGTAATAACAGTCCCCCCTCTGCCTTGTGCTGTGTGGCCAGAACAGAAGGATAATCCCAAATACACAGTGCTGGCAGTAGTTATGTGTAAATGTGTTGATGGAAGATGATGGAAGGGGATGTCCAGTCAGTCTTACAGGCAGATACTGAGGGCGAGATGCAGAGTATAGATGTCCCAGTTTTTGCATCTAGTAGGAGTTCATGGAAGAAGCTCCCTCTTTAGTGAGGGAGGGGATATGAGCAGTGGCAGAGTGTGAGACACTCCACTCCTCAGCTGCTGTCGCAGGGTCCTCAATGTCTATCCAGTGGGATAGGCAGGAACAAAAGTAGGAATCTCTTCTCTGAACAGAGATTGTCTCCCTATGAGCTGATCACTTTAATTCCTTTGGTAGCTGTGGGAAAGAAGCAGCTCAAGAGCATGATTCCTGTTCATGGTTAGAATGGGGTTAGAGTGAAACCTTCCTGAGCCTGGATTTAAGCTGCTTGGGGATCCACTGCATCTCCTACTGTCCACTCTTCTTCTCCTGCTCTACTAGTTTCCTTCAGGAAAATGCTGTTTGGTATCTTCCCACTGTCTCCTCCTCTATTTCCTTTAGTGCTTTGCCCAATGGCCACCTAAACCTGACAGCAGCCTGCAATGCTGACTGTGGCTGTCTAGAAGAGACCTACAGCCCTGTCTGTGGGAGCGATGACATTATGTATTACTCTCCCTGCCATGCTGGGTGCAAAGAAGTGTCCAAAAACCTCAGGAATGGCAAGAAGGTATGTCTGAAAGCACTGTGTGTTAAGAGAGTGGTGGCACATCATCTTTGGAGTGATTTGATTGGCTCTGCACGAGTGGGAGATTTAATTTCTCTTATTAAATAACCTGTTTCCCAGGTCTATCATGAGTGTAGCTGCATTGACAAAACCCTCCTGCCTGGCCCTGGCGATGCAGAGGCAGGGAAATGCACCTCCTCTTGTGTGAAAAAGTCCTTGCTGCTGCTGTTCATGTTCGTGGTGATCCTCTTCACCTTCCTGAGCAGCATTCCTGCCCTGACAGCCACTCTGCGGTAAGCACAGGGTCACCACATCCTCTGCCAACACTGTAAGAAGCTCCAATATCAACCTCTGCTTATTCATGGCTCAGATGTGATGGGAACCACCTTGTTACTGTCAGTCTGGAGACATCAGACTAATTCCCTTCCATGTCTAGCTGGAAAATCAAACTGGCAGCTCTATTCTCTGGCATGGGGCACACGTCTGTCCCAGTTCACAGCAGTGCAGGGGGACATTGTGCTGGGGTGAACCTCTTATCTCCAGAGGGGATGGAGGTCCCAAGAGTTTTGGGTCCCAGTGCATGGTGTCCCAGGGAGGTATCATGCAGGCTGTCAGCATTTTTAAACAGTCTTCTTTTGTTCCCCAGGTGTGTCTCTGACAGGCAAAGGTCATTTGCACTTGGAATCCAGTGGATTGTAGTACGAACACTAGGTATGGAACAGAGTGAATCTGTGCGTCAGGGTGGTTTGTTGGTTTTGTGGACCATGTGCCAAGCTGTTACCTAAGAATAAAACATATTGGGATGGAAAAATAGGGTTGAGACATGCACTGTCAAAAGGAGGATGCGTCCTTTTGTTTGCTGTCATTCAGAAAAACTTAGTTTCCTTTGCATGTGATTTGCAAACTGAATGAAGGGTTCTGTAACATGCCATAAATGGGGTAGAGGAGCAATGTCTTGGCAACATATCCTTACTTTCAGACAAAAGGAGCAGAGGCATTGAAGCTCCTGTGTTGTCTTTTGGCTCTTGTGTGACGCATAGGTCAAGATGGTCAGAAGACCAACGGGACTGTCAGGTCTTGAAACTCAGCATACCTTGTGGCTGTAGATGTTGCAGGATGAGTTTACTTAATCACAGTTATAGCAGAGCTTGGTGCTTTTCTGCAAGCACTTTTCATCTTGCCAGGCTGCTATGATGGTGCTGCCCAATCTGAAGATCCACTCTCTCTTCCTGCAGGAGGCATCCCTGGCCCCATCGCCTTTGGGTCCATGATCGATAAATCCTGCCTGCTGTGGCAGGACCAATGTGGTGAGCAGGGGTCTTGCTACGTTTACCAGAACTCAGCCATGAGCCGGTACACCCTCATCGCTGGACTGGTCTACAAGGTGATGCTGCCTATTAACTTCGCTTTCTGATAAAGCAAGCAGGTCTAGGAGTTATCTGGACCCTGATATCTCAGTTTTTCTGGGAGAGGATCTTACAAAATGGGTTGTCCTCATCTTTTCCCCTTCACACAAGAAATGTTCTCAGGGAAGGCAGAAACTCTGTTTGCTTCTTGCCAGGTAATTGTGCTCCAGGAGCAATCATTCTCTCCAATTCCCATTACTTTCTAGGCTTACAGCTTCTCTTGCACCATATGAAATATGTCCTCTTCTCACAACAGTTACCAAAGTGATTTTTTGCTAGAAATGGAGTAAAATATATAGCAGCAGCATGTTAAGGAGAGTGAGGGATGGCACTGTGGACAGGCTGTGTAAATATCCATTCCCCGATCACTGCTAGAAAACGAGAGCTTAGCTCTGTGTTTCTTATTTATTAGATGAAACCCATTATTTTAACTGCTCCCAGACAAGCACTTGCCCTAGGTAGTGGTGTTGGCAGTTGCTGTGATGAAGAGGATTTCAAAAGCCTTCAGCAAATGGCTCAGGCGGTGTTGGTCTATGCAGCACTGTGCCTCAGGTGTCTGTGTGTGGCAGAAACAGCTTCCCAAATTCTCACTGTCCCATTGCTATGGGCATTGCTGCATCCTGATTTTTACCCCCTCTGGCTCTGTTCTGCTGCCCAGGCTGACCTTGAGCATCATTTCCTCCCCAAAGCCTGGTCAGCAAATCTAATACCAAATGAGGTTTAAGCACCTGGGCTAGCAGGGAGCAGAGAGTAATGGAGTGTCTTCATGCTGCAGGTACTTGGGACAACCTTCTTCCTAGTCGCCTGTTTACTCTACAAACCACCACCAGAGTCAGCTCCAGGCAGCTCGGATGCATCTGAACATGGGAACCACCAGGAGCACAAACCCTCACTGCCAGCTGGAGAAGATATGTAGCACTGTACACATGCAAGTGACTTTCTTAGTCTCAAAAATACAATGAGAAGGATGTTATGCTGTCCCTAGGGGGGTGTAATAATAATATGATCACTTTTTTTAGTTCAAGATAAATAATTTAATCAACCACTGGTGTGCTTGCTATTTTCTTAACAGCAGAAGCACATTTAAAGTTGTGTGCTGATGCCATATGCACTTATTTAATTGTATTTAAATCGAGGGCTACCGTAGCTTCATGCTATGTCTGTGACAAGCCAGGACCACATTCTCCTCTCGTGGAAATAAGCACCAGTAACTCCAATGGAGCATGTGGGGTTTAAACCACTGGGGGGTCTGGGCCCTGATATCTCAATTGTAAAGCCAACTATAGCAAAACTTCTATGGAGACCTCCCAAGCCTGAGAAGAGCCCTGGTGTCCTGCAGTCTGCATTGCAGCAAGGACAAATTGGCCTTGAAACTACTGTATGCAAAGCAGATGGCCCTGACAGTGTCCTCCTCCTTCCTGTGACACACAGCATTGCTCCTCTTGTTCAGGAGCAGGATATCTACTTGTGCAAGCTCAGGTGAATGCGTGATGGGGAGATGGGTCTGAGGGGAGGCTTTGCTAACAGACTCCTCAGTACACTACAGGCAGACATCCACAGGAGCTGCTGAGCACTGTACATTCACTGCCTCATTTCCCTGCAGGGTTTACACCGTGGTGACTCTTCTTTTTCTCTTGCTTTGTTTAAAGGTAATGCCTTTTGTAATGAACTATGTGAAACTTGAACTTCTTGCTGTTTGTTGGGTGCGGGAAGACACGAGACACAGATCTATGCAATGCTTCTTTTGGGTTGCTCTGTAAAGACATTGGGTTTGGGTAGATGAGAAAAGCCAGAATGAGTTTAATTCATCTCTAGGCCATTTGTTTAAGGGGTAGCTTGCCCTAACCAAGCATTGCCTTGTGGAAAGGGGATGCTGGTTGTAACTGGCCTGCTTGCAAGTAGAAAGGGCAGCATTCCCTTTGAACGAGTGCTTGTAATATTGACCTTTCTGAGGGGGAAAAGGGGAATTTGGGGGGCTGTATGTCTGGCTTCCTTCTCAGCCCAGATCAGGTGAGGTTAGTGCTTAGTCTCTCTGGATTTGCACAGGCACACAATCCAGGTACAGCTCTGGGGTAAGGCTGTGGCCAGCCCCTGGAGTCTTAAACTGTATAAACTGCATCCATGGGGACCAGTTATGTTACTGAGCTGCAAAACTGGTTCTTCCTTTGTGCCAACTGCTGCTTAGGATTCCTTTGTAGGTGTTTTTGTGTATTTCGTGTATTTATGCTTTCCTAGATTTGTTTCCTTTGTTAGAAAACGACCAACTGTCAGAGCGGTAGTGAAGCCATTGCTGTTGCAGACAGGGGTGGCAGAGCTGGGAGTGTGGTTGAGTCAAGAAAGCAGGTTCTTCCATTCACAGATCCCCTTCTACCAAACCCAGGTAGTGACCTTCCTGCTTCCCAAGCCTTTGTTTTCCAGCCCCTTGTCAAGTGCTGGGAAAAACTTGAGCATCTCCAGTAACTGCTGGAAATCTAGAAGGTGAGATGGAGAATGGCTTTTGGCTGCTTGAACACAGGCAGCTGATGCAGCTTTGATGGGGCACAGGGTGCAGGAAAGCCCTGTTTCACTGGGAGACAGGATTAGGCCCACTGATGCAGGGATTAACTCCAACACCACATAAAACCAAAGGTTTCTTCACAACCTCACTTGCAAACACCAGCCTGTGCCTGGTCTTTGCCCAGCAATTGCCCTTCCCAGGCTGCAGACACTTTGGGTACAAGCAGGGATCTTAGATAGGGAAGATGCGTGAATGTATTTTGGGAGCAGATTTTATGTGTGATGTATTTATGAAAGGTAGAAGCTTTTCTTATTATATACCTAAATGGATACTGCAATGCAATTGTAGTGTTTATAAAACGAGCTTTTCCAGAGTATGTTGTTTCCAGAGCAAAACAAAAGCTTGTGGGATTCTGGGCATTTGTGATGTTGCTGTGTTAAGTCATAGATCTGAGTAAGCAGCAACAAGAAGTTATGTAGGTGTACAGGTAACTTAAAATGTTTGAAAGTATGTTTCCCAGTCTCATATGAAGTATTATATTGCTATCAAAGCATAGAAATATAATCAGTATTTCATGGGTACTTGTGTGTGTGTGTTTTGTCAGTTGTCACCCTTTCCAAGCTACTGTTCTCTGTAGGAGCTGGCTGGATTCATGCTACCTGGGAATCCTGTGCCATGGAGTCTCCTGTTAATGGGGTCAGGTCCATCCCATAGGGCCCAGGCTTCACTACAGGTCACCGTGGTGTTCCAAGGAGGAGTTTGGAGTCAGGTTTGTGCTGAAATCATGGTGTTAGTAAAGCCCCTTGTGGATGCAGGAGCTGCAGGCAGCATGGTCTGACTGATGGGACAGCAGGTGACATTGAGGCCCTGTGGACTGGTGTCTCCTAATGACTTACACTTTCCTGAGATGGAGGATAATTGTTTTGAAGACAGATGAGGGTTTTGATTGCTGGGGAAGAAGAATGAGCAGGGCAAGGTAACACCTTCACTGCCCTCCTTCAACCACAGACCAACCTTGTTAAAGCCACAGAGTTTCTACCAGACCTACACTATGTAAAGGAGGACGAAGTCCTGTGTCACCTGTGCTTTGTTTAAGGGGTGATTCATGCTGTTAAAGAATATGAGCAAACAGTTGTTGGTATTGAGGAAAAGCCACAGGGAGCTAAAACAAATGAGCACCCAGAAGGGAGTCCAAGCAGGAAGAATCAAATGTTATTTATCTGTAGGCAAAAACCCAGGCAGTCAATGAGCTGTTTTTTTTCTAGTGAAGGGTTTGTTTGGAAGCTTCCTGGAGATTTTAAAATGACAGCAAATAGAAGCTTTGACTGTGAGGCACAGATGGTTTTTGCAGTGTTTCTTACCCTTTCCTGTGGCTGTGGCCTCTCTTCTATGTCTGGGTGTGCAGAAGAGCCTCGATGCTTCCCCATCCCCATAGCTGTACCCCATCAGCTTCCCTCTACAGAAGCCCAGTTGCCTTCTTGTCAGGGGTGGGAACAGGAGCAAGTACTGGTAATTCATGTTTTATGCTTAAGTTAATAAAATTTCAGAAGGAAAAAAAAAAGGGGGGGAGAAAAGAGAAAAAATATTGTCATGTTTTGATTGCATCAAAAGAAGGAACCCCCTGTAAAAACTTATCAGAGATGGCAAAGATCCTTTTCCTGACCACCCCCGTGGGTCAGGATATTGCGGGAGGGGAGGGACCGTGGTCCCGGTGCCGCTAGATGGCAATGGAGACAGCAGCAAGGCTGAGCGGGGTTCGCTTCAGCGTCGCTATCCGAGCATCAATATGCATTGGTTAAAAGCAGTCTCTTGTTGCTTCATGGAGAGGACAAGAGGGGAGCAGTGCCCTGAATGCCAGGTTCGAGCAGCAAAACAGCGAATATATTTTATGAGACCCGAATAATGTGCAAGGTAAACTTTTAGCATGTAGAAACAGATCCAAGGACAATAATCTGTCATCAAAAAGCGATGCAGCAGGTGAGATTCACAGACCAAGGTGTGTTTTACAAAAGTGGATAAATTCTTCTTCAAAGCTTTCCCATCCCAAGCAGCTCTGAGCTGTCACCCCAAAAGCAGGTTTTTTTCTCTATATATTTACCCTTTTTGACTTTCTTTCCTGAGAAAGTTGGGGCTGTTCAGCCTGGAGAAGAGAAGGCTGCGTGAAGACCTCATAGCAGCCTTCCAGTATCTGAA